>JAVTVY010014111.1:0-53021 GCA_036873755.1 Hanleya hanleyi | reverse complement strand
TGTACTCAGCAGTTAGATAACAAAAGTGTTATCTAACTGCAAAAGTGTTATCTAACTGCAATGAAAATATCACTTTTAAGAGTGAAGAAAATATAAGGATTTCACTGTTATATAAATAATAAATGAATTTACCTAACTGCCAAGGTTTCCATCCAATCAGAGAAAATGGTTCCGTCATTCATTGTTACTCTCTTGATGTATTGATGATGTATAGAAATTCTTGCATCAAACACTTAAACAGTACCAAAGGTATAGATTCGCATTTGCATTTAAGCCGGTTTTCCAACTAATCAGAGAAACTGGTTGTCATTATTGTAAGTTTCTTGATGGATTGATGATGTATATGAAGCACTAAAACTGTATATCAGAGATATAGATCATTAATGATTTTGTATAAATTAAAAAATGGTCATCAAGTACGTTTCCCCTCAATCAGAGAAACTGGCTCTGTCATTTGTTGTCTCTTGATGCATCGATGATGTGTACCAAGTTTCATATTGAACACTTTAACATTATCAAAGATATAGATCATTAATGATTTCACATAAATTAAAAATGGTTGCCAAAATTTTGGCCCAATCAGAAAAACCAGTTCCGTCATTCATCGCAAGTCTCTTGATGCATCGATGATGTACACCAGATTTTACATCAAGCATTTGAATGGTATTAGAGATAGAGTTCATTAATGATTTTGCATAAATTAAAGAAGGCTGCCCTTCCTTTCCGCCTCTCAGAGGAACTGATGTGATTATTCATTGCATGTCTCTTGATACACCGGTGCTGTATACCAAGTTTCGTAGAGAAATGGTATCAGAGATGTACATCATTAAAGATTTTGCAATAATTAAAGATGGCCGCTAAGGTATCCACCCAATCAGGGAAACTTGTTTGGTCATTCCTTAAAAGTTTCTTGGTGTATCGATGATCTATACCAAGTTTCACACTGGACAGCGAAATGGTATCGGAGATACACGGTTACTGATTTTGCATTAATTAAAAATGGTCGCCAAAGTTCCCAACCTATCGGGTCTATATTCAATAGGGGTCTGGGTCACGAGCATATGGATGTGCACTGAAAGTTTGGGGTGCCTAGGGTAAGTCGTTCTAAAGATATCTTGGTAATGAGAAAGCTGTGATGGACAGACGGATGGACGGACGGACAGACAGACATAAATGACAACTACAATATTGACCGACGGGTACAAAATGGTAGCGAGCATGTTGAAGCTCATTGTCACAACTGGGAACCAGTAATTGTTTGAGGCAAAAAAGAGATAAAGACAAAAAAAATGTATGACCAAATCTTTGAAATACTTGGAATGGCAACCACTGACACATTTGTTATATTTGCATCATTTGTGGTCGACTCTGCTTAGCTGGCGACTTGACCACTGCTAATGGCGCAATTGTCAGAAATGAGATAATTGTGTCATTGGTATTCATTCATTGTTAACTATGGTAGAGTATTTAGAATATAATGGATTTAAGGGTGGGGAGATTCTTAGTTCAGGGTATATGAAGGGGCTAACAAAAGCCAAGTTCAGAGGTTGGTGGCTGTATCGTTATGAATGAACGAGTTTACAGAATATACCATGTACAGTTCAAGTATAGAGTAATGCTTATTCAGAATATACATGACGAATTATACTGCAGTCCTATGTCCACCCCAAGGATTGCATTAACCCCAATAATTCAAATATGCTGCGAAATATCTGCAGGCATAGAGTAGGTAATTTATATAATCCATATTTAGTAGTCTTGCTGACAGGAACTCCTAATGAAGAATTCAACATCCAGTAATGATTTGTAAAAATAATTTCATATATTTTGTATTCCTGATACTTGATAAAATAAAAATGATAGATTCTCGTGGACTTGATTCCTGATTAATCACAGTTACTTTTATTTTCACCAGCGTCAGAATTGTTAACGCTTGAAGATATGTTAGACACAGCATCATCAGCATGTAACTGTGAACATGTGCTGCCCTCTGTTGGTGGATGCAACACATTCTTTATTTCAGGCGATGCCACTCCGTCAAGCTGCTTGTAGAATTTGGTCATCACTTTGTCCAGTCTGGTGATGAAGGTATCAACATCTATTTTAGTCATACCAACAGCTGCTGCGGCGGTCAAATATGGACATGGGAAGCTGTTGTGGTGAGCGCCAAAGTTTACAAACTTATGTCCACTGATTGTCGATTCTACACCTCCAGACACCACAACTCTGCAGAAAGGAAATGTTTAAGAATAAGTTGAATGCAAATAAAGAGAAATTTGTAAATATCTACACGGTACATGTATGTTTTAAATGAACTTTCAATTGAAAAGTTCCTTGCAAATACAAAGAATTATTGCAAATATATTCATGACTGCATTTGCATGGTTACCTATTAAAATAATGACAATTCCTATTCACAATATCACAATATCATTTTGGTTTAAGGTGTCATATTTAAGATATATTGATACATTCTTTCTAAAATCTATACGAAGAAAGCCAAAAAGAAAGAAAAGCCCATTTTCAAACATCCATTGATGCTGTTTTATGTCATGTTTTGGGTATTTCTTCTCTTTGTAAGATAGCTTTTTGTGCAGAATACCCAGATTTTATACTGTAAACAAGGAGTTTTGCCTTATGTAACTACTTTTGCCTACATAACACTCTTTTGTGCAAGACCAGCAGGTCATCAATTTGTATCAGCTCAAATAAATTAGCTCCTTGGAGCTAGAGTTACCAATATTGTATTTACTAGAATTAATAAAAGTTGTATTTTATTGTATCAATTGTTCTAAATTTATTTGGGGGAAAACTGGTTTGAAATACTTTGTCTCATGCAAACAGGTCAATTTATTCAAAAGATTAAAACCTCTGCTGGTCTGGTCATCAGCTTGATCCAGGAGTTACTTCATTAAATAAGCCTCAAACACGAATGTTCATGAAGCACCTCGTGGGCACACAGCCTGAAGCCTCGAGTTGAGCAGACTATTTAAGACTGGTTTCTTTGCCAGAGAACTTATTTTACCTTGTGCCAGAGACAAATCGGGTAAACAACATGGAGCCAAGTTCTGTGGTGGTCTTCCCATGACCTAGTCTCTGCAAACTCATCGCTGATCAACAAAAGGAAATAAACTGTAGAACACTGATTATAGGCACATTTAGGCATCAACAACATGACCTTTGGTAATGTCAATCGATCACATATAGACTGTCTTAAATATCAAACTGAAGAACAAGATATTTTGATCTTGTCGAGCAACCTGAATAATTTTGAAAAACAAGCCTTTCAGACAAAATCGTTAGAGAAAGGTTTACCTAAGCTCTGATTACGGCGCCCCCTATTGGTGAATGATGGCTACCAAAACACAAGCAGACAAATTTCCCAGACCTCATGAGATAGCAGACAAAGTTTGGCCTGAACATCTTTAATGGTTTCAGAGATATTCACTTTTAAAGTCGTGGCTCCGGCGGAGCCGTTTCTCATCAAAACATAAGAGCATCCACTTTGTGGAAATTCTCTAATTAAGCCAGTAGCCCCTCGGGCAACATGGATGTTGGGACATTCAATGTGGAGAGATATTTTTTACAATATTTTATCCATGTTATTAACGTCGTTTACAAAGAATATCTTTCTAAATTAGTTTTTAAGCTACCAACATGCCCTCATAAAATGTTGTTTTTAGTGCATGCAAAAACTTTTGAAACAGCTGATGAAATGACTTTTTGAATTCACAATAGAACAATTACAGACCTATAGATATTGGATTGTGTTTCGTATTCAGAACTCTTTCTCCATATCTCCTGGCACACTCGTCAAGCTTGCTGTGTAGGTAGGTGTACATTTCTTTTCTCTCTCGTAGCAGCGTCTTGTAACCACTGGCTCCCAAAGACAACAGAGTGATGAACAGATCAATGGATGGGGATGCCGAGGCTCTACCTGGGGAAGAACAGGATCATAACTAGAAAAAAAAATACACTGATATAGATGCCCATGGTGTGGCACTGAAACTTGTGCTAATTCAGGCTTTTAAGTTATGGGTATTTGAGTCCATAATAGCATCATGGATAAATCCTTACCAAAGCTAAATCTGAGGAGGAGAACAATGGTTCTTGACCAGGTTACAGAGAACTACCTCTTCAAAATGGAGGTAAAAAAGGCTGTTTTGCCCAATAAAGTCAAGAATACGGTATATCAAACTTATAGGCATCTGCCATAGGTGACAATGGACGTCTATATTTGCATCGGATGGTATTAAGAGAAACAGATTGTTGTCTATCTAATTTGCATCAAAATAGACAACATTTTCTTTTTTCTCTATTATAAATTTGACTATGCACACTTTCATTGGAAAATCAATGTTACGACACATAACAATAAGTAAGCTAATTCACCTGAAGATTTTGGAGTGTCATGATGAAATCAAAATTTATGCAAGAAAGGCCTTTTTTACCTTCCATTTCAAGAGGTAGCATTCCTGCTCATTCTTCCATGTAAGATTCTATAGTTCAAACCTCACTGAAAATCATGCGTCTACACTCAGTGTTGTACCTGAATAGCCTATTGTTCATTTTTGTTTATGACCCTTGCAAAAAGATAGACCGGTTTCTTGGACATATAAATCATGAAATGAAGAATCAGTAGCCATTGGAGCACATTGATCTGAGAGTTTTTCTTCTTGGACCAAAATTGAAATATGCTTTATTTGCGGTAACCTGACTGACTGGATGTCGCTGTGGTCCTGACGTTTCCACGACTACAGTGGTCATGCCTCACTTTGAAGCAGGCCAAAATGGCATCGATTCTCTGCGTTACTGTCAATAAAAAGCCAAGGAATGTTCTGTCAAGACGGTTCTAAAGAACTCGCTAAAACAATGTGTTCACAGTATGACATGGCGAGAACTGTTTCAGGATGTGTGCGAGGCAAATGATATGAACATTTATACGGTTCATTGCTAATGTTTGGATGTTGCACTGTATTAAATTGAATGATTAGAGGACTTCTTGCACATGCAACTGGACTCTTAAAGGAACTGTGCAGGAATTCTTTAATGGCTGATGGCTTTATAATGAATGTCCGAGTCTTTGCACAACCGACACTTACCTGTAGCAAATTATGCCCTTTTCCAAACTAAGTGATTTACACCACATTCTTCACCTAAGTTATGCAATTGTGGATGGCTCCAGATTATGCAAACATGTGACAACAATGATGGCATGCAAAAAAAAAAAAATTCAACCTACCAACCCAAGTTTTTCGGAAGAACCTCGTTACCACAAACAAACGCAGTTTTAATTTTGGCCTTGCACCGGATTCCACATGATGAAAATAGCCCAATGGGCTCCAACACCCCTCGGCTATCAGTTCTTGTCTGCACTCAGCAATCATGCATTGCATAAGATGTACTTATAGAACTTTGACAATATCATACAGGTTAACTAAAATCTGATCTATTAAGGTTGACTGTAGTTCTCTCATTTTAGAAATACATAGGAAGTTAAGCCAAGTCAGTTTCCTAATTGATGGGAATTTTTTACGCTTATTTTCTGGTAGAGTATGACCAAGTTTGTAGCTCTAAATATACTCTTCTGTATAGCTCATAATCAAATTAAGAAATTTGATCTTGGAAGTATAGATCAAGGTCAGTCATCTTCAACACTTTTCTGATCTACTCTAACTTAGTTGCATATGGAACATGAAATCAGATCTTAGGATTAACATACACAGTTTGACGTTTAGAAAATAGTTCAGTGATATTCAATAGACTTAAGGTCCAGGCATGAATAGTATAAATTTGAACAATGTAGATATAACCCTTCATGGAATATTGTAATAAATAGAATCTGACCTGGATAAAATAGGTCAAAGTCATCTTCAGCACACATCTGGACCATTGCAAGATGTACACAGAGTATTAATTTGGAAAGTCTAACTATATTTTTCTATGTTATATCATAGAAAACAGTATATGACCTTTAAAAATAGGTCAAGGTCAGTCATCTTCAGTAAACTTCTGAACCATCGCCAGATGTATATATAGTATTAATTTGGAAAGCCTAACCATATTTCTTCATGTTGTATCATAATAACCAGTATATGACCTTGAAAAATAGGTCAAGGTCAGTCCTCTTCAGCACACATTTGAACCATCGCCAGACATATACATAGTATTAATTTGAAAGCCTAGCTATATTTCTTCATGTTATATCATAGTAAACAGTATATGACCTTGAAAAAAATAGGTCAATGTCAGTCAACTGGAATAAGGTTGAGTTAATCACCAGTTGCATTTGTAATATGAATTTGGAGACCCTAGCTTTAATCCTTCAAAAAATATAGCAAATACTAGAATTTGACTTTGATAAATTAGGTCAAGGTCAGTCATTTTCAATAGGCTTCTGACTCTTCACCAGATGCATATGTGGTATGAATTTGAAATACCTGACTCTTAAACATTCTTGAGATATCGTGTCCACAGACAGACAGACAGACGGACAGATAGACGACGCTGACGACGACAATACCCTTCAGTGCCCGAGGGGTAAAAACTGTTCTTGAGCATAACTGCTTTTGTAAAAGACTCAGGGATAACAAGTGACAGATGAGTGATTATAGTCAAGTTCTCTTTGTCTATGTTAGTCAGAAATTGTCTATATCAATCTTCTGAATATGTTGATCATCATAAAGAAAAATTCTCAGCTGACACGGCTGATTTTAATTCCAGTCAATTCTGCCATTTCTCCATTTTTTCCTCGTTTTAATAGCAGCACCTAATGATTATCATTTTTCTCAATCACAGCCAAGCTATTCACCTGGGTACATTTTTCCTATTTCTTCTACAAAACTCTTATCAAAGCTGGCAATGAGAGAGCCTCCAACGGGGACCAGGAAGTTTTTGTCTGTACTCTGCACGAATGCATCCACTCGACCCACACGAGATGCCTACAAAGCACAACAGATGACATACACAGAAGATAGTACAGCCAGTTCATGACCAGAAAAATCTTAGTTAACTTCTGAAACTTTGTCATCTCCAAACAAATCTTTTGTAGTATCTAATGAATCAGATTTTCTTTCCTAATTATGAAGGATTCATTTACGACATTTACTGGATAATTGAGAAGCTGAAAACTTTTAGCTAGCAAGAAATAGCAAGTATTTTGTACATTAAATCTGGATATGCAAACTGACCAGACTGATGGATTGCGGTTCATGCATATTCATGAAAAACAAGTAAATCTACATGTATTTACAGGTAGTGAGAGAAAGAAGCAATGCTCCTTTCTTGATATAAATTCTGAACAATAGATTGACTACCATGCACTGCACATGACCTGCTGTATGGCTCATGGCATAAATTTCTGGTTTGAACTTTTTCATTCCTGCCTACGCTTATACTTTGGGAAATAATTTTAATTGTTGATATCTGGTGTAAATATGTATCAAATTAACCAACAATTATAAGAATGGGACAATGTGCTTACATTAATGATAATTTTGACAACTTGAAGCCGAAAATATGTCAATTACCACCAGTCTAAAATATTTCCCATAGTATAAGCACAGCCAGGGATGGGAATGCATGAACCAGAATTTTATGCCAGGAGCCATACAGCAGGTCATGCATTAGTGTGCAGAGCCAATCTGTTGTTTAAATTGGCAAAGATGCATTGCATCAGTTTCATATGATGATGCTTAGACATACCTTACCTGTTGAAGAAGATGGCTACATTTAGAGGACTGTATCCCATAGGCATTATTGACTAGGTGAGGAATATCATGCTCCTTACACAGTGATGCTATGGCTTCTAAACTAGCAAATATATAGAAATTAACACATCTTAAGGCATACAACATGATCCTCATTTACGAACTATGATCTTTTCTGTAATCAAGGCAGGTTTTCAATTCCTAATATCTTTTATATGACGGTCAATTCATTACATTAATGTCCCCATTCACCCTTCCATAAGCCAACAGCTTTTACAGAGTATCTACACTGATGACAACAATTCACATATGGCTACCGTGGAGTTCTCCACTGTCTACCATATGGATTATTTAACCGACTATTCATCACCTCCTCCACATGAGCATTCCACGGGCTACTCTTTCCCCATCTCCACATGAGTATTCCACAGGCTACCCCACCACATGAGCATTTCACAAATTACCTACTCCACCTGAGTACTCTAATGACTACTAAACCACCTACTCCACAGGCGTGTTCCATAGACTACCCCTCTAGTTACCCCACAGGAGTATTCCATAGACCATCCCTCCAGTTACACCACAGGAGTACTCCAAAGACTACCCCTTCAGTTCTTCCACAGGAGTATTCCATAGACTACCCCTCCAGTTACTCCACAGGAGTATTCCATAGACTACCCCACAGGGGCTCGTTACCGTTGTTAATTGGTTAAATAGGTTGATTATAGGGGGGGGCGGGGGGGTCGAGATCGGTAATAAAAGAGGAAGGGAGGACATTCAAGTTGGTGCCGTCGCCACACCACGCTCACAAAACCCCGGTTTTATATCCCCTTGTGTTCGAAAATCGAATGAACTTCACTTTCAACCGATCGAGGAATGATCAAATCGCATATATCTTACTTTACCTTCTCCCGATCTGGCCTCTTTAGGCAAAAACTTGCATTTACCCGCCCAATTTTAACCGATATTTCCAGATTGACCGTAATCTCGATACTTTCTCTCGCCACAGTGCCCGAGAATGAGCGAGACTTTCCTACCAGGGTTCGTCGGGAGCCGACTATCAGCTGACGGGAGACCAATAAAACACGGTTACTAACCGGGTTAGGGTTGGTCCCCAGTCTAAACACATTTTGGTCCCCAGACTTGGCTGTTGTATGCATTGTTTCGTGATCCCTACATGTAGTATGACTTGAGGTGAGAGTGCATGATAAAGAAAAAGTCTGATTTTGAGATTGCGATTACTGATGCACATCTCTGTGAAGAATGAAATATTTTCAGAAAGAACTCCGAAAACGTCTAAAACCGTGAGAATAAGAACAATCAGCTTGAAAATTTGTGGAGACAGCTGTATGATAATAATTAATATATAATATATAACTCTCCCTATCTAATGACGGTCAATAGTCATTATTGTAAAAGTTAATGCCCCTCTCCCAAACCATTGTCGATGGACAGGGAGGTGGGGGGGGGGGGGGGTGAGGGAGTAATGAAATCCCCTTCCCCCATCATCCTAATGAACCAATTAAAAACGGTGTAGGCCTATATCGGCTTTCAATTTGAGCCTGCAAAGAGCCATAAACTCCCATTGAGCTGAGGGGTAAACCTACTGCTGATATTTAGGCCTACATGGATGGATTTACTTGGGCACTCCATCGTGGTACGATGGGCACTGGTCATGCAGGACATGCCGTGCAACCCGTTCCCCCACACCTTCCTACACATGGTCCCTTGAACCAGTATCACATAGACACTGACAACCTTCCCTTTATTGTCCGTGACTAATCTACTCTGTCTCGCCGGCCATAAACTCCGGCTCATGTCGTCAGCTCGATACTATTCACCTCCCACATTCATATCGGCCCCAATTACAACATCAATGGATACAGAGATCAAGCCCACTAATAAACCCATATGCCCACAATTTTCCTTTTTCATATCATACAGATTTCTCCCTCAACCTATGTACATGTATACCCCCCTATGTACATGTATACCCCCCAAATATAATGAATTTGTATGCTAAACGATACCACAGCCATATTTGTTCTTTTCGTCTAGCAGAAACTAAACAAGTGTTGTAAACAAGTAACAGTGTCCATCCATCCTGCCGAATTGTTGTAGTTCTAGAAATTTTCTAATTGTCGCTACAAATAATGATTCCTGCTAATCGGAATTCAGTAGGCATATACGCTCTATGTATGGCCTACAGGAAGCGATAGCAAAGGCATTATGATCTCCTCTGTCATGGGCGGCTCGCGACGAACTTGGTGCTTGGCGAGGAAGTCTCGCTCATTCTCGGGCATCATGGCGAGAGAAAGTATCGAGATTACGGTCAATCTGGAAATATCGGTTAAAATTGAGCGGGTAAATGCAAGTTTTTCCCTGAAGAGGCCAGATCGAGAGAAGGTAAAATAAGATATATGCAACTTGACCATTCCTCGATCGGTGGAAAGTGAAGTTCATTCGATTTTGGAAGACAAGGGGATATAAAACCGGAGTTTTGTGAGCGTGGTGTGGAGACGGCGCCAACTTGAATGTTCTCCCTTCCTCTTTTATTACCGACCTCGACCCCCCCCGCTATAATCAACCTATTTAAGCAATTAACAACGGTAACGAGCCCCTGTGGACTACCCCTCCAGTTCCTCCACAGGAGTATTCCATAGACTACCTCTACAGTTATTCCACAGGAGTATTCCATAGACTACCTCTCCAGTTACTCCACAGTGCATAGACAACCCCTCCAGTTACTCCACAGGAGTATTCCATAGACAACCCCTCCAGTTACTTCACAGGAGTATTCCATAGACTACCCCTCCAGTTACTCCACAGGAGTATTCCATAGACTACCTCTACAGTTATTCCACAGGAGTATTCCATAGACTACCTCTCCAGTTACTCCACAGTGCATAGACAACCCCTTCAGTTACTCCACAGGAGTATTCCATAGACAACCCCTCCAGTTACTTCACAGGAGTATTCCATAGACTACCCCTCCAGTTACTCCACAGGAGTATTCCATAGACTACCCCTCCAGTTTTTCCACAGGAGTATTCCATAGACTACCTCTCCAGTTACTCCACAGTGCATAGACAACCCCTCCAGTTACTCCACAGGAGTATTCCATAGACTACCCCTACAGTTACTCCACAGGAGTATTCCATAGACTACCTCTACAGTTATTCCACAGGAGTATTCCATAGACTACCTCTCCAGTTACTCCACAGTGCATAGACAACCCCTTCAGTTACTCCACAGGAGTATTCCATAGACAACCCCTCCAGTTACTTCACAGGAGTATTCCATAGACTACCCCCCCAGTTACTCCACAGGAGTATTCCATAGACTACCCCTCCAGTTATTCCACAGGTGTATTCCATAGACTACCTCTCCAGTTACTCCACAGTGCATAGACAACCCCTCCAGTTACTCCACAGGAGTATTCCATAGACCATCCCTCCACGTACACCACAGGAGTACTCCATAGACTATCCCTCCAGTTACTCCACAGTCCATAGACTACCCCTCCAGTTACTCCACAGGAGTATTCCATAGACTTCCCTGCCAGTTACTCCACAGCAGTATTCCACAGATCACACTACCACCACCACCTACACCACTGGAGATATATATACAAACTTCAGTTACTCCACAGGAGTACTCCATAGACTACCCCTTCAGTTACTCCACAAGAGTATTCCACAGATTACTCCACCACCACCACTGGAGTACTATACTAACTACTACAACAAATATAGTCCACACGACTATTCCAAAGATTACCCCACCATATATTTAGACTGCCAACACCACTGGCTCATTTACATAATTGAGACACACCACTAGGTGGATGAATAGATGGATTTACTTGGGCAACCCATTGGGGTACAACTGCCACTGGCCATACAGGACAGGCCATGCTCCCTGTTCCCCTACACTTCTCTATATATGATCCCTTGTATTAGTGACACATGGCAGCCTCCCATATTGCCTTATTGTAGACCACTTGATAAACTGGTGTACCAGATGCTCTTGCAGGTTACGCAATAATTCGACGAAGAATTTGGTCATGGATTCATTTCCAAGCTATCACCAACATAATAGGAAGCAAATCACTCATGTTGGCATGTGGTGCATTAATCCAATCAGTTTTAAAGTAGAGCTGGAGCTTGATTGGCTGAGACATCTTGTGACTTAGTTAATAATGGAGAACAAACTCTGCATGGTCGAAAGTGATGAGGACCAAATATAACAGACACTTAGATTCTAAAGACGTGTTTACAATAACTATAAATACTCCAATGATTCAATCACATAAATATAATAAAAATTCACTTCAAATAAAAGAGACTGATTAAACAGAAATTGATGAATTTATACATGTAAATCTGTACTTTCTCTTACATGTGGGGGTGATCAAGTTTGTTAGAATAGCTGATCAAAACTAAATTTGATCAAGTTCAATAGGTTGATTCAATCACCATACATGTAGGATCAGAAGCAAATAAATTAGAAATCTGCATCCTTAAATTCGACTACCTGATAGAATGCAATGGCTACTGCTTCTAACATATGATGTAGTTGTGCAGTAAGATTGGTATATGGTGTGTTTGCGCAGATTCAAAACATAAATCAAGTGTTACATCACGGGTTGGTTGGTTGTTTGAATTTTAACGTCACACCTAACCTTATTGGTCACACGGCGACGATGACCCAAACAAACATACCCTAACAAAACCCTAATCCTAACAAAAACCTAACAAAAACCTAACCAAATCTACAAAAAAAATTTAATTTCGAATTTTGAAAATTAGGCTCTACAGACACTGATCACAATGGATCCTCAGACAGCCCAATCTGTTTGGTACTTTAATCTACCTCCTGTGCCAGACAAACATGGTAAACCATGCTGCCCTAAGCTGGAGGGCGTTACATCACGGGAGATGAGCTGATGCTGTAATTTGAATACTCAGCCTATGAAACGTACATTATTAGTCACACCCATGATCCTCCACTGGCACTTTTGCATGTCATCTTGCATGTGTACAGACTGCAGGAGTCTAGTGGTATAGGCTGTTTGACGAGGGACAGTGTACAGACTGCAGGAGTCTAGTGGTATAGGCTGTTTGACGAGGGACAGTGTACAGACTGCAGGAGTCGAGTGGTATAGGCCGTTTGACGAGGGACAGTGTACAGACTGCAGGAGTCTAGTGGTATAGGCTGTTTGACGAGGGACAGTGTACAGACTGCAGGAGTATAGTGGTATAGGCTGTTTGACAAGGGAAAGTGTACAGACTGCAGGAGTCTAGTGGTATAGGCTGTTTGACGCGGGACAGTGTACAGACTGCAGAGGTCTAGTGGTATAGGCTGTTTGACGAGGGACAGTGTACAGACTGCAGGAGTCTAGTGGTATAGGCTGTTTGACGATGGACAGTGAACGGACTGCAGGAGTCTAGTGGTATAAGCTGCTTGACGAGGGACAGTGTACAGACTGCAGGAGTCTAGTGGTATAGGCTGTTTGACGAGGGACAGTGTACAGACTGCAGGAGTCTAGTGGTATAGGCTGTTTGACGAGGGACAGTGTACAGACTGCAGGAGTCTGGTGGTATAGGCTGTTTGACGAGGGACAGTGTACAGACTGCAGTAGTCTAGTGGTATAGGCTGTTTGATGAGGGACAGTGTACAGACTGCAGGAGTCTAGTGGTATAGGCTGTTTGACGAGGGACAGTGTACGGACTGCAGGAGTCTAGTGGTATAGGCTGTGGGACAGTGTACAGACTGCAGGAGTCTAGTGGTATAGGCTGTTTGACGAGGGACAGTGTACAGACTGCGGGAGTCTAGTGGTATAGGCTGTTTGACGAGGGACAGTGTACAGACTGCGGGAGTCTAGCAGTATAGGCTGTTTGACGAGGGACAGTGTACAGACTGCGGGAGTCTAGTGGTATAGGCTGTTTGATGAGGGACAGTGTACAGACTGCAGGAGTAGTGGTATAGGCTGTTTGACGAGGGACAGTGTACGGACTGCGGGAGTCTAGTACTATAGGCTGTTTGATGAGGGACAGTGTACGGACTGCAGGAGTCTAGTGGTATAGGCTGTTTGACGAGGGACTGTACAGACTGCAGGAGTCTAGTGGTATAGGCTGTTTGACGAGGGACAGTGTACAGACTGCGGGAGTCTAGTGGTATTGGCTGTTTGACGAGGGACAGTGTACAGACTGCAGGAGTCTGGTGGTATAGGCTGTTTGACGAGGGACAGTACAGACTGCAGGAGTCTAGTTGTATAGGCTGTTTGACGAGGGACAGTGTACAGACTGCAGGAGTCTAGTGGTATAGGCTATTTGACGAGGGACAGTGTACAGACTGCGGGAGTCTAGTGGTATAGGCTGTTTGACGAGGGACAGTGTACAGACTGCAAGAGTCTAGTGGTATAGGCTGTTTGACGAGGGACAGTGTACAGACTGCGGGAGTCTAGTGGTATAGGCTGTTTGACGAGGGACAGTGCTGTCTCACTAATCTAATGATACACACTTCTGGTAGGACAAACAGTTGCAGTCTTCCATTTTTACATTTATCATAATTTAATCAAATGAGCACTGTTAATACCCAAATTAGATCATGTGACTGTCCATGAGTGTCAGTACCTGTCAGGTGTGCGTGGAGCGAAGCAGCTCGTGGTGGACATCACACAGAGAATGGTCTCTGCTCCTAACTCCTCTATCTTAGATCTGATTGCCCCTACATCTGTTCTTAGTTCATCACCCTCAAGGACATTTTCAATCACTACAGCCTGGAAACCTAGATAAACATGATAAAAAAAAAATATATATATATACAAAAATTCAATATAATCTACTTACTTAGAAAACACACTAAATCTTTTTTACAATCAATCACATATTTATGTGATATACGTTCCACTCACTTTTCATATCTAGCTTGTCATTCCCTTGAACAATTGAATACTAACGGAATACTTCACTGCCTATTGTACCACCTATTCTACGGAAATGGGGAATGGGGGAATTTCACCAAGTCACCTGTTGATATTAATTGGGAATTTGTTTTCTTTTTAGATTTTGTTAGGAACAGTACACTTCAATGTTTAACGGGTAATAAAAGGCTGTATCATTGGGAAGTCTTTCTTCAATTTGGAAAAAAACCCCACTCTGGGCAACCTTGCAGATCAGCTGTTTCCCTAATTTTAATATTCAACATAAATGATGATAAAAAAAGAGCTGGTGATGACCTATATAAACAGTATTTTCTAAAATCTTCCAAACATGCTTTTCAAACATGTAATAGTCAATCATCAGATCTCTCATTTGGAACGTCATACACAAACCATTTCCATGGGCTAAACTGGGAGTATTTTGTAATTTTAATGTTTGGAGTGGGGGTGGTTTGTCAATTAATGCCAAGTCAAGTTTCCTACATAACTTTGATAATTCTGGCCTATTTAGACACCCGTTTTTAAATTAAATGCCTATGATATTTTCATATGCAGTTATTGATAGACACATCATTCTTTACTATGACTAGGGGGCCAAGAGGGAGTGTACATGTAAAAGTATCACTTCCATTTGAGAGACTCGAACAGAAACTGGCTTCTGCCAACATAGTAGTTTGTGAATGCCATTAAGCAGAGGGGAGTTTATTTGATATCTTGTTCTGCAGAGCACTTCTTGAGTATGTTCTTTTATGAAATGGACTAGACCGGGCATCGCAACAACTTTTGTCTGATGCACTCTTTCTTTCTTTAGCACACCTTGAGGGAGTATGTGAATATGATTTAATGTTGCTTTCAACAATTTTCAAGACATATCACAATGGTGTGCCTACGTGCGACAGACTGGTCCCACATAACACCTTGATCATATCATGGTATCTCACAAACCAGCTAACTCTTCTAACGGTAATGAAATGTGGAACATATGAACAACCTGCTGCTATCATAGATTTGAAGCAGGATTTCTGGTCGATTCTTGGCCAAAGTATGTAGCGGGCTGAGGGTCGCCGGTGTCGCAGGGTGGACATGCACAGTACGAGACTCATTCCAGTTGCCATAGGAACAACAAAACAACCAGCCACAGAATGTATTCCTGAAAAAGTCACATACAGAGTGGCGGTATTGTAACGGACTAGCCAATCACATACAGAGTGGCGGTATTGTAATGGAGTAGCCAATCAGATACAGAGTGGCGGTATTGTAACGGAGTAGCCAATCACATATAGAGTAGCGGTATTGTAATGGAGGAGACAATCACATACAGAGTGGCGGTATTGTAGTAGCCAATCACATACAGAGTGGCGGTACTGTAACGGAGAAGCCAATCACATACAGAGTAGCGGTATTGTATCGGAATAGCCAATCACATACAGAGTGGCAGTATTGTAATGGAGTAGCCAATGACATACAGAGTAGCGGTATTGTAACGGAGTAGCCAATCACATACAGAGTAGCGTTATTGTAACGGAGTAGCCAATCCAATTTAATGAGAAAGAATAGCCCAACATAAGCATAATAATTATCATTCTATAGTTTACTCAGTCTGCTAAATTTCGGATAGTTTTTAATAATTTCTCAACAATGTCTCGACATTCAAATCCATGACATGCTCTGAATGCAGGTTTATACATACCAGAAAGTCTAAGGATGTCCAGTGCCATGCTATTGGTCAGCTTCATGAGGACACTGGAACCAGCAGCTTTTGGTTGAACAGCTGCTATATCACCTGACCTTCCAATTCCATGACCTAACCTAGTCATAAACAATTCACAGTGGGATTAGTGCTCACTAAAATAACATTTCATAATATCCACAGGTTACCGGTATTACTAGAAACTTTTACAAAGTTCAGTACAGTTGTGAAGACTGTTTCTGCCTTGCAGGAAATTAGCCTAGTTTTATGTATACTATGATGCTAATGTTATTATATGAATTATGTCTTTGGACTATGGTTGCGAAAATTCTTTAATGGATGACGGCAGAATATTGAATGATGGACTAGACGCTTGTATTATTCAATGCTTGATGATTTGGTCTTTGTTAGGAGGGTGTTTGAAAGACATACTCCTCACCTACTTCCCAAAATCTGCAAAGCCCAAGCAGCTCTAGCCAAACAAAATGTTCAATGTTTCCAGCTCAATGTTTAAAGTGTAACTGTGGTACGTGTGTTGTATGTCATATTCAAGATAATGATGTGAATAATAAAACGTAATAAGCTTTTTCCCCAACATTTCAATCGTATTCTGTCTCACATTCAAAGGCAGCTTTCTACAGTGGGAGAGAAATCTTCGCTGTCCCTTCTTACGTCAGAGATGACATTAACGTCCTCATACTACCATATACTAATGCCACCGACATGCTTGTGATGCTGTTTACTACAATAACATTAATAACATTGAAATTAAAGTCGTAAAACAAGAAACAGGATATAAATCCTATAATTTGGAAGATTATCTCAAATGATGTAAACTTGCAGAAGTACCACAGTTACACTTTAAGCTTGTGTTAAGCTATAATCATGATAATAATGAGTCCTCCATGTAAGAATCATGAAACACAGTCTCCTATAGCCTGTAGAAATCTTGCCTGATATGAACAATATTTGTTTCCCCTGTAAAGAGGTCTGCACAAATAATAGTCTCTCCATATACATGCATCAATAGCACTGATAACCATCCACAACCATGATTCCAACCATATTAACACTACTTATAATGCCTACAGGTAATGTCTTCTGGCCACAAGACCGGATGCTACTCTGGCCTCTCTCTCCCCCACGCCACAGTTCCCTGAGAAATTGTTGCTGTCCATCACAGCCAGTTCATGGAGCAGAAGTTCAATGGTGGCATCATCCCAGCCCTCCTCAGGTAACTTTCTCTGCAATATATACAAGCAGCAAACCCTTCAAATCACATGATACACATGTATATGGCCAGCACAGATAGTCCCATCCTATGTTATGGGAAAGTCGACACATTACAAACTAAGTAAACACAATTTTTTTCTCAACTGTCTATTTTATAGGTACATTTCAGTTCAACGATTTATCCAGTGCTCATGGTGAACAAGTTAGGAAAAAAACAACCCTGTTGTGATGGTGAAGCTTTCTTTGAAGGTAAAATGCAAAGGTTTTCATATTTTCATTTTTATAGTATTTATGGGTAAGATAATGATGGGAATAACAGACTATCTAATTCATTTGATTTCATTTGAAGTATTTTGTGTCTTTGTACCTTTAGAAAAGTGTTCCAAATTATGTATCTCAAGCCTAGCCAATCTCAAAAATGAAATTTGCATCACTTATCTGCCCCTTGTTTATCGCTAGTTTAATAAGTGATGACGGTTTGCAAATCTGAATTCAGCTGGGCTTGGTGTTTTAAAGTTTTTTAAACCTACCAGCAGAAAAAATACTTCCAATTAAACCAAACGAAGTACGGTACATAAAACAATATTTGTAGCATTATTCAACCTATATAAAATATATAAAGGAGACTCTAATAAACTTAATACCTTCAAGTTTAAAGACATGAGTTCTGGAGTAAGCTGTTTAAAAGGTATCCTCAATGGAATTTTCAAATGGCTGAAAACTATGGAAATACATAATTTAATATGTACTGAGAACAATAGAGTTTTTTTCTCTTTTTTTTTTATTTTTTGAAAGAGGAGAAAATAGCCACGGAAACGCAATTTTGGAAACAAATGTAGAATCAGTGACATCACGCCTGTGACATCAGTGAAGGAACATGTCAGTCTGTCCACTTTCGATATTGAGAAGCTTGAATTGACTGACAAGTTGGGAACATGCTTTCATACTTTTCCAAAGTTTTACCATGCATACAAGTAGAGTGGTAGCAAAATAACAGTTCAGATAAATAATTACATCACCAATTTATCGAATACGAGTAATTTGGGGGGCTAACTTGTCCACAAAGAATTGCATTGCAAGCAATCCAATAATTACAGTACTAGTACAGACAGTGGAAAAATCATCAAACACTTGTGATGGCTACTGATGCGATCAGAAGTAAATCTGGAATTCTAGAAAATATGGAGACAATCGTGGGACTGTTCTGTGGACTACAGTTATGGAGTATTTAAATCAGGATATTGACCAAACACATGTAAGATCAGTGCATGGTCGAGTTCCACCTATGAATACATGCGAATGAAAACCCAACAGATTTAATCAAATTTCACGTTTTAGAAGAACTTCACCAGCCCAAAGAAACTGAGAAAATTTCAAGCCAGTTTAGGTTACAAACTATTCACCAGACATTGATATTTTCTTGTAAACAGTAGAAATCCTCAGTTTCTATTCACATACAAACAGCACAGTTTGGAGTGTAAATGTCAACGAAGGGAGTACATGTATGCATTATCCAGTCCACATACAAGCACTCTGTATAGGTTATATGGCAGTGACTGTTTTCTCTATTAAAAAGATTGCTCCCACAAATGACCTGTTTTTCTCCACGCATTGGCTACCTTGGCTTCTCGAGAAGTGTTTGTATTTTCTCCTTTCTCCTGAATTGTTGAATGTTTCAGCTAAGCTATATTTTCCAAACAACCGCTGAATGTTAGAATGAAGTGAGACCAAAGTTTTGCAGTCATTTTTGGAAGCGGTGATTATAGGCCAACAGCTGTCACTCACTGGCAAAGCAAACCATGCTAGACCCGCTATAATTTCTCCGAACGTCCTTCTCATAATATGTTCCATCTTTTCAGTCTCTGACAAACAAGTCAATAGGCATAACTGTTTAGAGATAAAAATGGCGATAATCTTTGATGTCAATGTTTGTCTTGTCAATGTAAGATTATCCTATCACAGATAATTCGCCACAGTGTATGCTGCTCAATGTACACATGTGTATGAATATAATGGCAAGTAACTAGTGGTTGACGATCTGGAAGATAGCTTAATAAACTCTTGTCTTTTGTGCTAATTTTACCCATTTTGGCGATAAATACAATTATATATTAATATTAGACTGGTGTTGGAAGCCACACCAAACATCCAACTGCTTGTTATAATGCGAAAATATGGCAAATAAATTGGAGAGTTGTTCAGGTTCAGATTCTTTCTATAGTATTGGCTTCAAGGGTCAAAGGTTACATATTCCGACCGAAAATTGAAAAACTGATATTCTTCCATATTAATACTGAATTTTAGGATTAGAAATGAGAGGGAAGACCTAATACAACCATTTTCTAGGACACCGAGGAAATGTTTGAAGCTAAGTGGGTATGAAGGCTGAGGATACCCTTTAATTTCTATGATCCATACCACATAAATAACATGGACATGCCCAACTATATACGAAGCCATGTTTTATACTCATAGAGAAGTATTGGATGACTTTCCGATAGAATGATAATGACCTGCTCCAGAAGATGGCGGATCTTGTTCTCATGTATTCGCCTTGATTGTGCTCCCTGTTGGACATACGCTAGAGGCACTAGTCTTGCACACAGTTCCTGAATCTCACTGTTCATCCTTGATCAGTACTGAAACAAATTAAAGCACATGTTAAACAGTTTGCTAATCATTAGAACACAAACTAAGATTTTCTGAGAGTTTATCTCAGCAGGCCTCTTGTGAGCACATGATATATCACCCAAATAAGGTGAAAACCCCTTGGATTTTAGCCTTTTTTGCAAGAGTAAATCTGGAGATGGAAAAAGATGGAAGAAAGCCCCCAGAAGGTAAAAAATTTCAATTTGGGTCATATTTCCCACTCCTGGGTCAGCAGTGATAGGTCGATTTCTGTTCAATATCAATGCTGACATGCTCCAGCATGTCCAGGGAAAGCATGACATTATTTTATACTGGACTAGGTGATACCCCTCTCAGTTTACTCAACCGTATGTTATTTGCCTATGTTGAACACAACAGTACTGGCCCCTCTAATATGTGAGCATAGGAAATGACCACCCCTCAAGAAATCCTGATGACACCCAATGATAACCATACAATTTTTTTATATATTTTTTAAGGATTGTTTGAAAAATGAGAAAAATAAACATGAATTATAACTGTATACTTGAAAGTCCTACTATGAATGGCACAGGATATTTATCTATCGGGTACTGTACCTGTACTGAATAGCCTATCATTCCATTAACATTAATCTGGAGTGCTAAATATGGAAATGATAATTAAATGCCAAAAAATACATTGAGAGGAGCATATTTTCAAATTTAGTAACATGTTAAACTATATATGTACTGCTAAATATCCTTAGAACATATACATGAGCGGCCAGCTGTATATTATAATTACCTGTAGCTAGATTTATTTTGTCATAATCAGTCATTCTCCTGGCTCTCGCGTAACGAGAGTGGAGAACAATAGATCAGCTGTTCCATCTGCTCTCAATGACCCATGCAACTGGGGTATGGATTCTATGAAGCTACAATCTTGTCTGGCACCAGTTTTTCTTAATACATTGTTTTCTGTACCAGGTAAGTAGAAAATTTCTGAAACTTCAGTATGTTTTATGAACTAGGCATCCCCCACTAATATATGAAAATCGGGCACTGGGAATACATTTTTATTTATGGCAATTTATCTGTATTTTTCTAATGTTAATTGGGAGCTGTATCCCAGTTACGGGTGGGAACAACCAGCTGTGACGCTTGACTGTCCGTGAAACAACCGTCACAGAGACAGGTCTACAGACTACACTGCATAATTTATACCTATCAACTCTCATGCATTCGGTGTCGTGTGACACTCACACATTTGGCATCTGTCTCACACTCTCACGCAGCCAAAATCTCACGAATCTGGGCAGTTTCACGAAATTCTATCTAAAATAACCAGTACCATTCAAAATTGCTGCAGTTTGCAGAAAAAGGAGTCAGTAATTTCAAATTTTTTCTAGACTTGATCATAAAGTACCGGTATCCATTTATAGCCTCCATGAAGGGTGACTCTTTTTAATATATGAATTATATGAAATGACACCTAGAAATTCGCATTGTCGGGAGGGGGTGGGGGTAGCTCTGGTATAGCCTTGTTCCATACTACGTGAGAACAAGGCTATACCAGAGCTAGGGTGTGGGGCTCGTATCTCCTGGGAGGATATACTCAAATCTCACGCCTCAGGCTTAGCCCCAGCAGGGACCTAATGATACTGTCATTAGGTCCCACGTACATCCTAGCCACCATCGTCGTGTAGAAGCCCGAATCGTATAAACAATGATTTAGTTGCTCCTTACCATGCATTTTCCGATAAAACGTATCATGAACTAGTCCGAATCGTCCGAACGGCCAACTGTCTTTTTGAGTGGGTTTCGTCGCCTTTTGTACCAGTCCCCGCTTGAAAATATGATCAGCTCCGCCATGTTTGTTTTCACGCTGGAGTGTCGACTGCGCAAACGGTGGCCTCAGTGAAAACGGGAAGTGCACAAACCAACACCACAAACGTGGTCGTAAGCTAGGCAGACAAATTTTTACTGAAAAATTCATTCACTCAAATTCATTCATTCAAATTTATTCATTTGGAAGCAATAATCGGATGACCACGTTTGTGGTGTTGGTGTGTGCACTTCCGGTTTTTACTGAGGCCACCGTTTGCACAGTCGACACTCCAGCGTGAAAACAAACATGGCGGAGCTGATCATATTTTCAAGCGGGGACTGGTACAAAAGGCGACGAAACCCACTCAAAAAGACAGTTGGCCGTTCGGACGATTCGGACTAGTTCATGATACGTTTTATCGGAAAATGTATCACCCTACTGAATCAACAAGTATGATTATAGGTGAAAACCGCCGGTCACGTGTCAAATTACAGTCAATGGTAGGTTTTCCAGTGCTTTCGTTATCAAGCGTGGGCGTGTGTCTGACCAGACGACAGTGACAACAGCCGAAAATGAACGATTTTCAGCATATCGATGACAGGTATGGTTACTGGTGTCCAGTCATATTTTGAAGGAGAAATACCGGTATCGTACTATATTGTCACCAAACGTAGGGTTATTACTATTTCAAGTTAACAAAAATTTTAAACATTTTTGCGGCGAGAGGTGTTTTTAGGTGTTGGTAGACAGTCCATTGTAGGTATTAGCATCGAATTATAGTGTGAGGAAATGAGCACAAAATGAACACGTGGGAACTTACTACCTGCCTCATCCCGTAGATCAGATCTCCGCGTGACACACGGAATCTACGCGTAACTACGCGTAAACTCCGTGTAGTTGATTTCCGCATGGCTCCGCATTGGCCACGCGGAATCCAGGGATTCATAGACGTCCGTTTTTACTACCGTTAAACGGTAGAAAAAAAACGTCAAAAACTGAATATAGACAGCAAAAAACTCAAAAGTGTACGTTTTGGACAAGAAATACTCAATGTTTTTGACGAAAACTCAATATTCGAAATGGTGCAAATTATTTCAGTGATGTGAAAATCATCGCCGATCCTTCGACAATTTGTCTTCGAACGTTTGGGATTTCCAGTTCTAGAAATAATTTCCGTCTCCGCGAGTTCTGCGAAACGTACACAAACGGAAGTGGCGGTTTTCACATGTTTTGCTGACGTAATGCGCTAACTAAACCTCGGAGACCTTTGCTCGATTATTTTTTGGGAGCCTCGAATACTCTCTGTAATGGTTCCCGACTGGCGCCGAAGGTATGAGTGTATTCTCCTTCGCTCGGCTGCTGGTGCACAAATACCTACGTTAAACCCAACAGACGAAAACAGTCTATATGAAGGAATTGAATGCTAGCTGGCGGTCTGCAGACGAAAAGTACACGAGGGTGAAAATGAAACCTGGGACATTTTGCATATCATTTAGCAGATGAATTTGATTCGGATTCCTTCATAATTAGAATGACAAACAATTTTCCATAAGACAGAACATCGGGCAAAGTAGAATCAAGCGGTAGGAAATTTATGAAAATATAAATGGATCGTTTCTGCAGAGACATTGCGTGTATGTACCCATCATGAACAACAACAACAACGCGGTCTAGCACTTTACGTTGAGAACACGCATTTCTTCAGAAGTCGGTTTATTTGAGGTCTAGATTTCAACTTTAACGGCATTGCATTTCTTGTTTATGTCCGTGACTCTTGAATTTTTGTTGGTAATTTTTATCTTGCACTGTAAAAACCATCATGGTATGAAATGAGAAAATGTGGTACAAAAATAGCTGGAATTTCCTGATTTTTTTAATGTTTTTGCGTATCTCATATAAATCCATAGCCTAGTCTTGATATAAAGGTTCATTAATAACAATTGTTGATTTACTGCTTGTCAGGGAATGCAGCAGGTGGCCAGATTTTTATTTATTTATTTTTTATGATTATTGTTTCATATGCAATACAAAGATACAAATGAAATAAAATTAAGAGTATATACTTACCACTTACCAAACATGTTTAGGTTGAATACTGCTCATCAATGGAGATAATCACTCGCCTGAACTAATTTGTGCTATTATATGTGTGCTAACCACCCTCCTCAGAATAAATGAGGCGATTTCAATTTTTCCCATTGAGAAGTTTACATCTAGTTGTGCAGTAACTAGCACTAGTGAAAATGGCCACTGGTCACGAAATGCTTGGTTCCGCAAATTTGGATTCTTTGGATTCTCGCAAACTAAGCCACTAAGAATCCAACTGGATTCTCACGAAATTCTACCCCTGCAGTTCCTTTGTTCTGAAGTTCGACTGCAACCATGCGATGGACGTAAAGTAGAAGTCTGAGTTCAAGACATCATTCTGCTTGACAGCTGCTACATCTTACGTGAAAATCCGCTGATGATGTAAGGATTTTATAGCGTCCCTTGCAAGCGTTATATGATAATTATCTTTGAATGTTTATGATAGTTTGTGATCTCTTACCGCTGTTGGTGTTGCTACAAACACGAGGTCCAAAAAAATGAAATCTATTAAAATAAGTGAGCAAGTTACAATACAGAACATGTGTTTTATTTGTCATTCAGATGACCATTATCCAAATCACATTAGATAGCTCACCTTAGTACTACAGAAACTATTTGTTCATATCTTAATTGGTAGGGTGGTAAAAACATTCAAAAACTCAATATCAACTTGTGGGTGGGCCGTAAAAACTTGGAAAAACTCAATTTGAGCATAAAAAGAACTCAATATTTTATAGTGGGTAGTAAAAATTTGGACTTCTATGAATCCCTGGGAATCATGCGGAGTATTGGGACGATTCAACACGGAATCTACGTGTAGAAAACTCTGCATGACACGGAGGAACGCGGAGGAACACGGAAACTGAGAAATGACTGAAATATGCATATTGACACGGAGAAAACTCCGAATGATGCGGAGTCACACGGAGTTATCTCCGTGTGGAACACGGAAACTGAAAAATGACAGAATTATGCATATTGCACAGCCCTTATTAAAATACAAGCCTTCTGGTGACTAGTTGCAGCAATATTGCAGCAATATCTTTTCCTATGCAAATTAGGTTGCTGCAATAGCGGCAATATTGCTGCAACAAGTCGCCACAAGCTAAAATTGCAGCAGCATTCCAGTCAAGCATGTTGCTGCAATATTGCATGTACATATGTGATTGACATCCGAAAATCACAAAAATGTGCAAATATTTAAGTTTGTAACCCAACCAAGTATAATAACATCTCTCACGAGTCCTGGGTGCCTGGTTTACGAGGACGAATGGAAAGAAGATATTGGGGTGATGCACTGGCACAGCTCCTCAGATAGCTCACATATAATCACAAACACAAGTTAATCTGTTAGGTTTTGAATATGAAGAACAAGACAAGAAGGTGATATGAATTATATTTAATTTGGTATTTTAAAGGTTGAAATATCACTTATAAACTTGAGTGGCATAATCGACTCAGCATGGTATTGTATATTTTCCTACCTGTTATCCAGAGTCCTAAACAAGAGACGGTATGTAAATACTTAGGAGGTGTGGGGCTTTTCAAAGTTTATTGCACTGTCTGGCCCTGGCAATATATTTAATTAGATATATGAAACTCCAATGCATAATAGGAGCAAACTCTCTCATGATCTGGGAAGACTATCAATTTCTTTAAATTGTGAATAGTTAACACACTTTAGCATGTTCAGTGACATAACCATGTCACGATTTTATAAAAAAATCTTTCACCTAGGCATCCAATAATATTTCGTCAACACTCGGTTCACTGAAAGGATTGATCCATGCCTTGTGAACGTGTTTTTTTCCAGTAAATTCCAGCACAGTGCTACTTCTTTGAAAATTATGGATCGACAGTATTCTTGTGTCACAACTCCAACCTGGGCAGGGGTGTCCAGTGTGCCTCTTCATGCTGTTCTTCCGAAATTCCCCAATATCAGTTCCACAATCAGTACACCAATATAGGCCTACCTGAAAATAAAATGCAAACAAATAAAATCAAATATAAAATTAATATTTTGACGTTTTTGCCCATATTTCGGATATAAATTTTTACACAAATGAATCTTTTGGATATTAAACAATTATTGAAATTAATAGTTTATCAAGGATCACAATTTTGCTTTTCTGAATTTCTTGGTGAAGTTGCCACACATGCCATAGTTGTACAGTGTCCTCTTTTGAGCAGAATTTGTTGTGGAAATGTCAGGAACGAACGAGCATGTTCAGGTGGTGGTTTTACATTTTTCAACTTAACAAACACAGTCACAGGTTTAATTAAACTTGGTTGTTTTTTGAACTTCAATCAGTAACATGAAAGACAACCACGGAACATCACAGTGAACAATCTTACCAGATGTGTTGTTGTTGTCGAATGTCGTCGGACGCACATCAGCGGCCTTTGGGGTAGGGTATTCGGACACATGATTCACACGTCATCATCAAATGGCAGTAAGAGTGTTGCCCAAACGTTTGTCAGACTACCAAGTGTATAATTAAAAGCATCCATTTACGACATAGGCCTACTGGTTGAACCAGAACTGAACAGAAGTACAACGAACACCCGCCAACAACTTTTGAAACAGCGAAATTTGGCGCTATTCTTGCAGGGGAAATTCATTCAGTATCATCACTCAGGCGGATGGTAGAGTCTGTTGTTATTGTGTCTGTTTTGGATGTACCGACCGACGAATCATGTTGTTGTTCAATGACAAGAATATCATTTTAGTTGTTTTGAATTAGCGTCTGCTCTCTCTCTCTCTTCCCGCGACTTCCCCCAACCTCTCAATGCTACGCGCCAAAAATAAACGGCTCGAGAAGTGTATGTATAAAAACTCGGACTTCAACCTAAAATCGGATCTCTGGATCAATTATTTTTCTTTCATGAGAATACTACCAATTCTCACTTAGAATACTGAACTGTCTGAAGAATAAAATAATTCTTGTCGTTTGTAAGGACAGTAATTAGTCTTAATTAAACTTGTCACGATACTTCTAATTTTGGAGTCCGCTTCCGGATTTTTGGAGTTTCGATTCCGAATTTTTTGCAAATCGGCAATTCATCTGGCCTTTGCTAGGGTTATCGTGGATTCATATTTGCGTGAACTCTGTAACTAAACTGATCAAGTCTATGTTGTCTAAAAAGTATCACTGCGAAAGCAAAGACTCAGAAGAAAGAAATATTTGAATACTTGGGCTACATCAATGTTTAAAACTGCTGCTGATTTCACAAGACTCTAAAACTCCCGCGACTTTGAATGGAAATCCAAATGTTGAATACAACAACAACAACATGCCGAATATCCGTCCCGTCATGTTAGAAACTGTGGATAGTTTTGTTTCCTTTAACTTATTCCAGTTTAACTTAAGGACTTTGTTTCTTTTGCAAAAGCCATGTGACAGAGGTCTGGTGTAATCATTTTATTAATTTGATTTATTTAGAGTTTGCCTTTCCAAAAATAAATAAATAAACAAAAAAATAAATCACTGAGTTATTTTGTTTTTTTACTCCAAAGAAAGGTAAGGTAATATTTTTTCAAAGGATAATCCTTAAAGTATTAATGAACTAATGAGAACAAAAGTATAACAATAGTGAGAAACGAGCATATATTTTGAGCCTTGGATACGTAGTGAAAATGATAAGTACTGATTACGGTTCATGTTAGTTTGGTGAGGTTCTGCTTGAGAAACTATAAGATAACTTTTGTTCATAAGATTTTGACTTGTATAATATGTCTATTCTTGAGTTGAATTAAAACAGAACTTGATTGAACTTTCATTTGTTTGTTATGTCATTTACATGTAGTGCATTTGGCTGTATTGGGGAATGCTGTATTTGATGCCATTGAAATTGTGCTCTCTTATATGTAGTACATTATCTTACATTGCTATGTCCAATACGGCCTGGACCTGTATAAATGTATATCCTATTATTGAAAAATAATCTAAGTCCAATCCATGTCAAAAATAATCAAAGTCCACAAACTCCGTGTCCTTCCGTGTCAACACGGAGAAGCTCCGTGTGGATATATTCAGCTTACACGGAAATTTTGCAGTTCCGTGTTGTTCCGTGTAAATTCCGTGTAGCTCCGTGTGAATGCGGAGATTTGAGCTACGGGATGTATCACTGACTCATTCATCTCTCGATTCCTTCCACTTGTGTGTGTTTAAGAGGAATATGAACCATTAATAGTATATTCTCTGTCTGTCTGATATTACGACAGTCCATTGTATCATCATCGGACCGATCGACAGTCCATTGTAGGTCAACATGCACTTGTGAATGATGCACAGAGAGCACATCGTCTGATCTATTGATTCGCCAAATGGACTGTTGCCAAGACAAATGGTAGCTACAATGGACTGTCGACATATCTGATATATAATCATATGTTGCCTCATTATAACATTGCAGCTGTTATGCGGCTTCAATGTGAAGTGATTCAACCTACAGTTCATGGTCGCATGACAAATGGACTGGTGCATTCACCTATAATCACACTTGTCGATTCAGTAGGGTGTGCATGGTAAGGAGCAACTAAATCATTGTTTATACGATTCGGGCTTCTACACGACGATGGTGGCTAGGATGTACGTGGGACCTAATGACAGACATTAGGTCCCTGCTGGGGCTATAGCCTCAGGCTAAGCTTGGCAGAATTATAACTTGAGAGGTCTGTATAATTAGCCTAGCAGTTTAGCAGATTGAACGCAAAAATGCGCATCAAACTTGTACGTTCCAAAATACATTGGGCAGATGTGCAGGAGCAAGCTGACGGAATTCTGGCAGTTACTTTGGATGTGTTTTATCGTTGTTGTTGTTGTTCTCCTCGAAGTTGTTGTTGTTGAAGTGATAATGAAAGTGAAATTGTTGTTGTTGTGGAAAGTGGAACTATGTTGGTAAACGATGATAGTTCAGTGGAACGGGAGTGTAACGTATGATGAAATAAGAATTTGAAATATCCTCTTACACAACTTACAACGATACAAACTGGACTATCAATACCCAAAATGGAATCTTTTGCCAGAGCATCTGCAGTACCGTCCCACTGAGATCTGAGCTGATTAGACAACGAAGGGAAGCAATCAGTGAACAAGGGAGACAACTGTGTCATCTCAACAGCAGTATGATAGATTTAACCTGTTCGAGCTTCTCCTGGACCCCCCTTCTGATATTGCTCCTGCCGTGGGATGCTTCGTTTATTGCTCATGTTGCTGCTTTGAAAAGAAGCGTGTATTACATTCAAGCAAGACTCCTGTCCCTTGAACAGTCTTTGTAATATAACTGAGAGTTATAGCCTTTATCTATTTGAATGTATTTAGGTCAGTTACTTATTAATTTGTTGTTGTACCCGGTCCCACGTGGGCGTATATGTACAAATAAAGAAATCGGAATCTGAATCTGAATCTTACAGTAAACCGCCACCCCACAGGGCAAGTAGAACATTTGATGGAGAAAACCATCTATGAATTGATGTGATATCTGACGCACCGCGTTTCGATTTTAATTGAGCTGCTTTTATTCCACAGGGAAATGGTCTGGCATTCTTTCTATGAACTCTGCTCTAAGGTTTAGGCCTAGATATGCCTCAGTGTTGGGTAGCCCGAAAACATCGGCTAAGGAGTCTATTTTTTTTTTTTTGGTTGTTGTTGCTGACCCCTTAGGAATGATAGGAATGCCACGCCCCATTACCAGGGGCGTCGCTAGGGGGGGGTCGTCAGGTGCGAACGACCCCCCCCCCTTGGACGCGCCAAAAAACAGAAAACGAAAACAAAACAAACAAAAGGGAAAAGAATGAAATAAAAAATGTCCGTCTCCAGAAACGTAAGCATGCTTCGTTCCAGTAGTGACGCGTCAGTTCACTCAACAATGGGTTCCCCGCGATTTTCCGCTTTGGCGCTCATGAATTTCCGCTTTGGCGCTCATGAATATACGCTTTGGCGCTCATGATGGTCATAAAGTGGATTATGAAAGAGCTGTATCTCTGTTCATGAGACTCCACCTCAGGAAGTCAAATGGAGTCCGGCATATTCTTCAATATCGATGCGGGTTTATGCGAAACAGATGTGAAAATAGAACCATAAATCTATATACATTGTGTTCAGATTTGTTTCAGGAAAAACGCGAAAACGCATCTCCGGCAACCGGAGACTCCGGGGCTTCCGGGACCTAGGCGGCCCCTGGACCCTCGCCTGTCAGGATCGCTTAGCTTTGTGTAAATGAATCGCTATCATATTGGTTCTATAATGTTCCATGATGGCCGTTTTTTATATGTTTTTTTTCATGTGTTAAATATAACTAGAAAGTCAAATGGATTCAGGCATGAAATATGATTTTTTCAATATCGATATGTGCTTAAAAATGCGAAACATACGTGAAAATAGAACCATAAATCTGCATACATTATGTTCGAATTTATTTCTGGGAAAACGCTTAGAACGCATCTCTGGAGATCTGGAACTTCGGAGCTTCCGGGCCTAAGCGACCCGTGGACCCTCGCCTGTTGGGCTGTGAGGATTTTCTTGTTTTATCTTTGTGTGAATGAATCGTATCGGTAGGCATATTGGTTTCCCTCCCAAGAACTAAAAGTCATCGTTTTGAATATTATAAATATACCTAGAACGTCAAATGAATGCAGACATGAGGTGCGATTTTTTTCAATATCGATGCATGCTTATAATTGCGTGAAAATAGAATCATAAATCGTGAAAATAGAATCATAAATGTGCAGGCAGTATGATCAGTTTTATTTCCGGAAAAGCGTTCAGAACGCATCTCCGGCAATCTATAGGACTCCGGAGCTTCCGGGGCCTAGGCGGCCCCTGGACCCCCGCCTGTTGAGCTGTGATAGTGGGCCCTCCACTTTCAATTACGTTCCGACGCTAATGGGTTAGCCTACGAGGTATATCGGTCCAAAGCATTATTATTGTGTTTTCAAAATAAGAGAATAAAATATAACACTGATATTTAACAAATGATGTGTTAGTTTAACTGTTGGAAATCACTCAGAATGCATCTCAGGCCACCTAAGGTCTCAGAGCTGTATAATATAACCCTAAGTCTGCATACATTATGTTCAGATTTAATTCCGGGAAAACGCTTAGAACGCATCTCTGGGCATCTAGGACCCCGGAGCTTCCGGGGCCTAGGCGGCCCCTGGACCCTCACCTAAAGTGCTATGATAATCGACCCCCCCATGAAAAATCCTAGCGACGCCCATGGTTGTATCTGTGTTTATCCAAACAATTTGTATATCTTAACCAACAAATATCACAACTATCGAATATACATTATCATGAATTCATGGCATGTTTTATGTTAGATGGTCCGATTTGCGGAGACGGGGACTGCGCTGAATAACTTCCGAAGTAGCAGTTCTCATTGTATCTGGGATTTTTTATTGAGTAGCATACATAAGACATGCGGACTTGGTTACACAACAATGTTCCTCTGCGAATAAACCTAAAAATAATCAGTTTTCGTGATTAAATAAACTCCCCCCAAGACCCTACTTGCTTTATTATCTCCCTCGCATTCTTCTCAATTCGGTTGCTGCAAACCCAAACAATTCCGCATTTGGATTTATTTTTGTTCTTAACAAACAATCCGGGTGCTAAATAAATTAACAAGGTGTAAATAAATAAAAGAACCTGTTAATCACAAGCCTGTGATTTGGGGGTTGCGTCTCTATCAACCGGACATTATCTGATTAGCTTACAAAAAGAAACCCAGGACACTTGTAATTATTGGGAGCAGACATAATCTCTCGAAGAGTCAATATTGCTCGAATATCATGGTGATTTTATTGCAATTCTTACATATTTCCAGCCTCTATATTTTGATAGGTAGCCATTGTATAGCCAGAAATAGCATGTCGTAAGCAGACAAGCGATGCTTTGAAACTTAGACTTTTCCGAGTCCCACGCCGGAAACAAAAAATAGCGAATGTGAATATATGTGTTATATTTAACTTTATTCACACAGATATATAAGATAACAAATCAAACTGAAAAGCAACAAAAACTTAACATGCCATGAAGAGATAACAGGGCGCATTGTGTTTTGAGCACTATAGATATACAAAATAGCGACATATGTTGCTTGCATACTGTTAACAAAGATATTCATCAACAGAAGTAGAACATTTCTAGATTTAGCACTATAGATATACTAGAAACAATATTGATTTCTTGCAAGCTGTTAACAAACATGGCCCATCAAACGGTGTAGAACATTTCCGTGTATTAAGCACTAGAGATGTCAAATAGTCGGTGGTGGTTGTTTGAATGCTTATAATAGTGCATCACAATCTACCATATAAGTCGCGAACATCAATTGTTTTCTATCAGAATAAACGATGGGTTCAGATATAGTTGGATTTCTTCCACTTGTTGCTGTTTTTCTTGTAGTTTTTCCACCAAACTAGCCATTGTTGTCATCGATTCCAGAAGACCCTCTCCCTTTGTTGCGCATGTTCCCTGAACGCACCAATAGCGATCCTTGATTTTACCCAAACCCAACCAGTCTGCAATCTTCGAAGTTGACATTGCTCCTGTAATTAAGAAAATAAATACGGTATTATCGAGCTGTTGCACTGTAGAATTCTTTGAACATGATGAAGTTTAACAAGAAAGAAAATGCAAAAAAAACAACAACAAAAATGAAAAGTCTGTTTTGAAATTAAAAGTTCCAAATTGCTATGTATGTTTCAAATGGCTCTGTATGATAATAATGGAGAGAACACTCGCTTACCTTTGACGTCTTGCTTGTTGGCAAGCACTATCAGTGGAATCCCTTTCAAATCCTCAGATTTACACATGCGCATAAGTTCCTCACGTGCAGCTGGCATTCGTTCTTTGTCTGAACTGTCCACCACAAACAGTATACCTAAAATATAATGCACAGTTGTAAGACAAAAATCGTAGCTGTATTCATCAACAAATCTTGTCTCGTCCCGTGTTTTCAATTAGATCTAAGGTATCGTCAAATAGGAATAAAAATGCACGGTATTCTCTTCTTGAAATGAAACGTTGATATGAATGATGCTTTTCCAATAACTTGAGAGAAGAATGCCTTTGTGGTCAGGCTACATACCATGAGATCCCTTGAAGTACATGCTCCACAGTCGTCTGAGTTTTTCCTGTCCACCGACATCCCACACGGTAAAGGTGACGTTTTTACAGACGGTCACGGTTTCCACGTTAAATCCTACAGTAGGCACTGTCTGGATATCGTCATCATCTAACTTAATCTTGTACAGAATTGTACTTTTGGCTGGAAAATGAAAGAAAGACAATATTGAATATATCGATTAGGTATGCAAAATTATTGCAATGTTTAACTGATGGAAAGATTTCCTTAAGTACTTGAATAGATAAAAGTGAATATAACTTACCGGCGGAATCCAGTCCAACCATGATTAGTCTGGCTGGAGAAAGGTGAAGTTCTCCGAAGATGTCTTGTATTTTAGTTAGAATCTTTCCCATCGTTTTGGATGTTAAGAGTAAATCGAAAGTGTTATTTAGAAGAGCGGATTGTGGACGATGCGCGCCGATGGAGGGTTATGTGCGATTTGATTCTCAGCCCTGTGGTTGTTCGTGATATATACCGTCGGACAGGTAAATTGGACTATTGAGTAATTATGGTCAGGTGATCGGATCACTGTTGGCCGTCGCCGCCAGTCTGTCTGAGTCTCCCCTGTGAGTTAAAGCGACCACCGGCCAAAGATTGTTCAACACGGTGATACTCGGTGGACTGTCACTTGTCGCCCCTGGTGCAAACATCCCGAGGTTAAAGGGTTAAACTGACATAACCGTTAACTCACAAACAAAGCTTAGCACATCTTTGGGAATTGGCTATTTATCTGTATTATTTATACTAAAGCTGATATGATTAATACAACTGTTTTAGTTTTAATCTTTTGTAGAGCAATTGCGAACTTTTACATCTTTACGTGCTCCTATTGTGTTGTCCAGACAGTCTGTCTCCAAGATGTACTCACTTCATCGTCACGACGATTTGGGGTGATATATTGACCAGCGACTATATTTTTTGATCCTGAATTGACTGGTCATTATAGATATTGGAGAGACTACTTTCGTCCTATTTTATCGTATTTCAGTTGAAAATGTTCGACTTTCACATATGATGGGGATGACCTGGTTACATTGAAAATAAAATAAAAAGTTTGGCGGATTCTGCGACACACCCAACTGATGTCTCTATTGTTTCGTATGAATGGTCCCCCTCTAATTTCTTTATGAGGTCGACCGCCCGTTTTTGGTCACCTGAAAATTCTTCTTCCCCGTATAATAGCTGATATCTATGATACCATCGTGTCTGGGGTTTCCATTCCTCCAAACGCGCATATGCGAATTGCTCGCGGAGTTCGTGTAAACAAAGCGGCCTGGACCAGGAAGTAATTTTTCGATAGTTCCAGTGCACAATTCGGCAACGGTCTGGTATTTTCATACGAACGGGCCTCTTGGGCGCGAATGTTAGGTATAGCCTATGGGTAAGTGAGAAATCCACTACGAAAATTGACGAGGCAAATGTTTAACCCTGGCAGCCTGTGATGTGACGTTGTCAGGGGCGTCGCTAGGGGGGGTCGTCAGGTGCGAACGACCCCCCCCCCCTTGGACGCGCCAAAAAAAAGAAAGAAGAAAAAGCTAAAAACAGAAAACGAAAACAAAACAAACAAAAGGGAAAAGAATGAAATAAAAAATGTCCGTCTCCAGAAACGTAAGCATGCTTCGTTCCAGTAGTGACGCGTCAGTTCGCTCAACAATGGGTTCCCCGCGATTTTCCGCTTTGGCGCTCATGAATTTCCGCTTTGGCGCTCATGAATATACGCTTTGGCGCTCATGATGGTCATAAAGTGGATTATGAAAGAGCTGTATCTCTGTTCATGAGACTCCACCTCAGGAAGTCAAATGGAGTCCGGCATATTCTTCAATATCGATGCGGGTTTATGCGAAACAGATGTGAAAATAGAACCATAAATCTATATACATTGTGTTCAGATTTGTTTCAGGAAAAACGCGAAAAACGCATCTCCGGCAACCGGAGACTCCGGGGCTTCCGGGACCTAGGCGGCCCCTGGACCCTCGCCTGTCAGGATCGCTTAGCTTTGTGTAAATGAATCGCTATCATATTGGTTCTATAATGTTCCATGATGGCCGTTTTTTATATGTTTTTTTTCATGTGTTAAATATAACTAGAAAGTCAAATGGATTCAGGCATGAAGTATGATTTTTTCAATATCGATATGTGCTTAAAAATGCGAAACATACGTGAAAATAGAACCATAAATCTGCATACATTATGTTCGAATTTATTTCTGGGAAAACGCTTAGAACGCATCTCTGGAGATCTGGAACTTCGGAGCTTCCGGGCCTAAGCGACCCGTGGACCCTCGCCTGTTGGGCTGTGAGGATTTTCTTGTTTTATCTTTGTGTGAATGAATCGTATCGGTAGGCATATTGGTTTCCCTCCCAAGAACTAAAAGTCATCGTTTTGAATATTATAAATATACCTAGAACGTCAAATGAATGCAGACATGAGGTGCGATTTTTTTCAATATCGATGCATGCTTATAATTGCGTGAAAATAGAATCATAAATCGTGAAAATAGAATCATAAATGTGCAGGCAGTATGATCAGTTTTATTTCCGGAAAAGCGTTCAGAACGCATCTCCGGCAATCTATAGGACTCCGGAGCTTCCGGGGCCTAGGCGGCCCCTGGACCCCCGCCTGTTGAGCTGTGATAGTGGGCCCTCCACTTTCAATTACGTTCCGACGCTACTGGGTTAGCCTACGAGGTATATCGGTCCAAAGCATTATTATTGTGTTTTCAAAATAAGAGAATAAAATATAACACTGATATTTGACAAATGATGTGTTAGTTTAACTGTTGGAAATCACTCAGAATGCATCTCAGGCCACCTAAGGTCTCAGAGCTGTATAATATAACCCTAAGTCTGCATACATTATGTTCAGATTTAATTCCGGGAAAACGCTTAGAACGCATCTCTGGGCATCTAGGACCCCGGAGCTTCCGGGGCCTAGGCGGCCCCTGGACCCTCGCCTAAAGTGCTATGATAATCGACCCCCCCTTGAAAAATCCTAGCGACGCCCATGATTACCTATATTCATCTATCACAGCCAGAGTTTCTGGGTTAAGTGTTGGGTAGATACTTCATGTAGGAAGCTATTGTCTGCGTCTTTGGGAAGCTGAAAAGGCTCAAGTCTAGACATACTGTTGTTCCCAAACTTGGCTATTGTATGCGTTGTCTCGTGATTCTTACATGGGGTATGAACCCAGTGTCGAGATGATGTCACACGACTCATTCAAGCATTTTTAATATCTGGAAAGCGAACAAAAGCTTGTTTTTCAAACACAAACATAGAACATATTCTTAAATAACTTGATAACTGATATTTTCTCATGCACGTTTAGAAAAAAACAAATTCTGAGGAGATTAGTGCATGGGAGAATTAGGTCAGAGCAACTTTTACAAGTCACATACCCCGCTTTAACGGACATTCCGGAACAGCTGGTTTATCAAGACGCCATAAATCCAAAATGACCGACCCTGGATCTGTGAAAATTTGTTGTACTCTGTAACATGCTCTTTAATCCATTTGCGAATAATAAAACGAATCCCAGACGGGACCATTTTGGTCTCTTAATGTTGCGCTTTGTGCTATCAGCACAAGATGAAGAGATACGGCGAGAGAAACTCCCTGTCCACAGCCTAAAAACAAACCTAACAAAAAAGCCGGAAGATTGCCTCCTTGATTTACTGCTGATTTAATATTACTATATACCCAAATTCAATTTTGTGTCAATGGACTAAATTTGAAGAAATCTAATAATTTTTGTAAAAAAAATACTATGAGATGGAATGGAACTAGTTTTCTCAAAATCCATAAGCAACAAAAGTCCTGGGATCTGACGTTCCTCTGAGTATGCATACTGATCTTGTATTTTCCCTTAGATACCTTCCTGAAATGAACGCAGTTTGATCGTTGTTCATTAATTTATCCAACAAAGTTTTAATCCATTTGCTATACTTCCAGAGTGACCCTATTTTATACACAGATTTGAGTGAGGAAATGGGCCTCAAATGTTTTCATAAAATGACGTGGTTCATCTCCTTTAGATTTAGTGTTATATCCCCTTTTTGTGTGCTCGAAAGCCCCTCTTTATCGGCTCCATACTTCGGAGATCGAACAACAGAATGACCTTATTGTTTAAAAAAATAGAATCCGGAAGATAAAAATTTCCGACCAAGGGTCTTTTGCAGCTCTTCATATTGTTGTGGGAATACATATCAGATAATTTAGGAATTTCATGGTTATAATATCCTGAAAATATTCTGAATATTTTTGACTTCGGAATATAAATCTGTATACAAACATTCTACTTCTTTCAAGATGCAAGTTCGGTCTGTAGTGATTTCTCCCTTATTGGTTTTCAATCCAGGTATTATTATACGTCCGCGCTTCCCTTCTCGCCAATTCATCTTCCTCTTGATCTCACGATGTTTTCTTTGAACGTATTTCAGCGTTCTTCTCTTCTTTCTTTTTCTCAAAACTAGCAAAAGATGTGGTTTAACTCCATCAACAAAGTTTCTAAAAAAACATGATTATTTATGGTTAATGCAACTCATTATCTGGAATGTTTCTAATATTACCCGGAGTGGTATAGAGAACTGATATTGCCGCTCATTTGGACGAGTGCGCAGGTGTTTTTGCGCAGGTTTGGGGCGGTCATGAGGCGGTATGCGCAGCAGTGTTCTGCGCAAGTGTATGACGTCACTTCCGGTCTGCGTGAATCGGGCGTGACCTTGGGTATGTATTCCTCGGTGGTGATGCGGTCTGGCGGTGATGCGGTCTGCCTCCGCGGACAGAAATTAGTCCCAAATACGTGGGTTTTCGTGAGAATGTTCGGCAATCTTCAGGGGCGACAGGGTCCCCTATTGGACTGATTGGGTCGAGTATGGTGTCAAAGTGAAGCGCTCCTCCAGGGCTATCCAGTCATGGGTGGGTGCATGTAAAATTAGGATTTCTCCTGAAACTATGAAAAGCGGAACACGGACTTTACCCCTACAATAGGGGAAAACTCCTATCAACCTTGTCCAAAGGGCTAATATCGGTCCCTGGCTTACTGGGGCCTGCTGAGAGAGGTGGGGTGGGTGTATGTAAATTTAGGATTTGTCCCGAAAATATAAAAAGCGGAACACGGACTTTACCCCTACAATAGAGGAAAACCCCCTAACAACCCTATCCGAAAGGGCTAATATCGGTCCCCGGGCTTATCGGGTTCTGGGTGCATGGGTGGGAGCATGTAAAAGTTTCTACAGAAAAATATAAAAGCGGAACACGGACTTTACCCCTGCAATAGGGGAAAACCCCTATCAACCCTATCCCAAAGGGCTAATATCGGGCTTATCGGGGTCTGGGTGGGTGCATGTAAAATGAGGATTTGTCCCCGAAAATTTAAAAAGCGGAACACGGACTGTACCCCCACAATAGGGGGAAACTCCTATCAAGCCTGTCTAGTGGGGGCTAATATCGATCTCTGGGTTTATCGGGGCCTGTGCATGGGTGGATGCATGTGAAATTAGGGTACTCATCTTACATCCGGGTTTCTTCCATGTAGGTTACTGCGCAGGTCACGTGGTTTGGCGGATCTGCGCAAGTGTGTGACGTCACTTCCGGTTTTCAGAATGACCAAAAACCAAAAAAAACTACCTCCGAACACAGAAGAGTTCCAATTTTCCCTTAGACCTTAGACGTATGGTCCGGATTTTCCATCCGGGTTTTCCCCGGCCCGGCCCGGCCGCACGCCTGCGCGGTTTATCCGGTCGCACGTGCGCGCGCGCGGGTTAAAGGGAAGTTTCGGAAGTGTGCAAGTGCACTATATCACATCGGGGTATATATTTCATCCAAGTATAGCGGATAGCGGTTGTCGTGAATAACAACAAGTTCAGCAATGTTTATACAGTTTATTATCCCCAATGTTACATCATACCTAGGCTGGGGGAGCCGCCCTGAGTATGTTCACAGCAAAACAAATTGAAATATCAAACACCATGTTTTATTATTTAACGCACCGTTACATTAGGTACAAGTGTTTACTGAGCTCAAGTCAACGATCAGCATGTAGACATAGAGAGTATATACGGCATGGTATGCTATTCATCAGTGCAAGGGTGACGCATTCAGCCGAGCGGGGTGGTCGGTCAGCTTGGTAACATTGGTGACTCTTTCTACGACCCATTGTGTGTTGGGACGTTGACGTTGTGCCCATCTCAAGGGATCTACGGTGTCCAGTTTCTCCAGCATCGTTTCTAGCGACGCCCGGTTAATGTTGGTGAACGGCTGGTCAAACACATGGCTGTTATTACTGGCATAATAATACCGTAGCTGGTCCGTCTCTTTGTGACGTAAGATGTACCCGAAAGCGACATTCAATTTGAAGACCGTAGCTTGGTCATTGAAGATGGCTTCCACGTAGCTGCGTACACGGGCGAGGTCGGTCAGTGGGAAATTGTAGATATCTGAATAGGGCGACCACGGTGGAAACAGTGCCGTATCATGGGCCATTGGCGCCGATAGATGTCACTCACTGGATGGGCGTCCTGTAACAGATCGCTAGGAACATCCACTGCATCTTCCAGAAAATGTTCGATGTCGTCAGGCATATGACTGGCAACAGTAATGCTAGGGACTGGCCGGATATCTAGGCTCTTCTGAACTGTGGGTATAGGCGGGCTCTCTGTGATCGCATCACCAGTGGCATTCGTCTCTCCGGGCTCATCTTTACTGGGTTTGACCCTCCTGGGTGCCTCTTTAATGGGAAGTTGTCGCCCAAACCGTAGAGTCGGGGTATGAATCAAACGTTCGTGCTGTCTTAACTGACTGGGTCGTTTGAAGAGTTGACCACAATCGTTACATTGTTCCGTCGTCCCCTCGTGGAATGAGCGTTCGTGGCGCAGTAAATGATCCTCCCGATTGAATGACCGTGCGCAGGTTATACAAGTATACCGTGCGCCGTTGTGGATGGAGGACTCGTGCCGTCGCAAATCTTCTAGGCGAGTAAACTGCTTCTGGTAAGTTGTGCAAGTGAACATCTTGGTGGTTGACAGAGTGTCGGATGAAACGACCAGGCCGCTTCCCTTTTATAGCACGCTTGCTGGTGATCTGTTTTTAGCACACTCAGTTCATCTACCTCCAACTCGAGGATCGAAATGTACTGGTGTACGACTGAGCCGCATTGCGCGTGTGTGTGTGAGTGTGAGTGTATGTGTGTGTGGGGGGGGCAGTGGATTTTACATCCGGGACCTTGTCAATGTCCCGTTTTTCCCGTTGTTCCTCCGTCTTCCATCTGTACTGTGGTTTTACATCCGGGTCCTCATCTTACATCCGGGTTTTTCCATGTTTAATGTCACGTGGCCGGAAATGACATTTAACCGCTGACATGAGCTTTAACTTTTAACCTTTTAACCTCCGTTCCTCCGTCTTCCATATGTACTGTGGTTTTACATCCGGGTCCTCATCTTACATCCGGGTTTTTCCCGGTTTACTGTCACCTGACCGGAAATGACCTTTAACCGCTGACATGAGCTTTAACTTTTAACCTTTTAACCTTTAACATCCGCATGTAAACACACCTATAGCGGTTCCTCCAGCGTGGATGTGCTGTGATGGAGGGGCTAATGAAAGGATTGATCTGTAATCTTTGTTGTTGTTGCTCTCCTTTTGGACTTACCATTCAGAATAGTACGTATCACGGACTACACCCGTAGAGCTACGTATAGGTGCGAATGTGTGACATGATCTATAAAACACGTCCCTCTGGATCCCACACCCCCATTCCTACGGTTGCAGAGCCATGACGGACACCCATCCCTATGCGATTCGCATTTTACAGCATGCAACCGTGATTAATTCACTCACGGGTTACCGAGCAGTGGTTCGGTCCATGTTTGCAGATGGCGACGACAACGAGGGGCGACGCCAGATCCGGAAAGAGTTCACAGAAGCGGTCCTCGACAGAGTGGACGAAGAGGTGTGCTATCACTCACCACTACTGGACTATGACAGCCATCCTTGATGCCCGGACTATGGACCACGAGCGCTCACGCCGGAACCAGCGACGGCTCGTTGGCCTAGTAATGGTCTTTGCCCTATTGACCCTGACGCTGTGGCATTGACAACGACAGCGACAGAAAAAGAACGGCTCTTCAGAGCCTCCACAGATGCGCTTATGTGCAACCGATATATACGAGGGTCAGTCACAGTGTGCGTCATGCTAGGGGCCGTGTGGTCATATCATCCAAGTTGCCACATGAACAGGTACAATAAAAGCGTACCTGAGATACAACACATATCAGGAATCGTTAGATTCTTGGTATGTGCTTTAGAATAGGTTAACCGGAAGACTATACTTTGAAGTCATGTGGCTCTGTCAGTATGTCGGCACCTCTTCCCACTTCCCTTATATGTGTTGTAATTCACCGTTCGTCATTGGGTCAACCATGTCACCGAGTGACCTGACCATAAATACGAGAGACAGTCCGAGTGTGTGTCATTCACCGTTCGTCATTGGGTCAACCAGGTCACCAGTCCTACGAGCCATCCATTCCCTTACACCCCAGGTGGGGTTACACGTCTATGAAGATAAACTCACCATCGTTGAAGACCGTGGAGATGTTTGCTGGTCGCGCGCTGAGACCGTATCGAATACGGTTACGCCACACCGTGACGGCTGGACCAAATTTAAACGGGTGTTGAGCGGTGAGCTCGACGGAAACCTCATTCACATAGACAATGCCATCTACGTACACCATGGACCCTTCTTCCCACGCCTGGGCCGTTAACAAGACCCTACGCGAGGCTTCAACCTAGACCCCGATCTGTGGACAGCCTTCGAGAAGGTGGTGCCTATCGTGGACCAGCTGTTTACACCGGACGAGCGGTCAGCTGTTCAGTGGGCTCGTACCCTGAGAGAAGCGGCGGCAGAACCCAATGAACAAATTACCAAACCTAGCAATGAAGCGGAGGCAGACGACGATGCCATTGATTATCCGGCTAGACTCGGTCAGCCCAGTGACATGACCACCCGATCCTTTGGTCTCACGTCATAAACTTTTTCTCCCTATAAATACGAGAGACAGGTAAATCTGGTACCATTCGCGTATTGACCATGACGGAGCATATAATACGGGCGTTTCTCAGCTTGACCCCCGAGATCTTCCTGCACGTCTATGCGGATAAGGTCGATATCATGGAGGAGGTGGGAGACATCTGTGATGCGGACCCTACACAACCGTGCCCGGCTAACATTCGTCTGTCCCGGGAGGGCTGGACCAAATTCAAACGGGTGTTGTCTGGTGAACTGGACGGCGACCTCATTCACTTGTGTCACGATGTCTACATCCGACGCGGCCCCTTCTTTGCTTAATTGGCTCGGCTAGATGGGGGTACAGTGCATTTTACCCTTCACCCTGTTCTATGGTCTGCATTGGAAGATGCCATGGAAGATGTGGATCAAGTGCTTACGGAGGAAGAGCGGTCATCAGACGAGTTGGATTGGTCATTTACCATGGACAATGTGCTGGCAGAAGCCAAAGAAGAAAATCAGAAAGAAACTTCGGCCCAAGATTACCCTTTATATATAAACGATAGAGCCAGGGTCCATCATCATTTGTCGCCATGAAGAGCTGGGAGAAGGTGATGGATAACTTATACTACAGTCCCGACAGTCCAGCGGCCTATAGTGCATTGTCGGCTCTCTATCGAGAGGCCAAAGCCCAGGGGATACAACGTGCCCAAGCCCGAGATTGGTTAAGAAAACAAGACACATATACCTCCTTACATCGATCTGTCCGTCGCTATTTTCTACAGAACCGGGTCATCGTGGGTGGTATAGATGCCCAGTGGCAACCGGATTTGGTCGATATGAGCGCCTTTGCCAAACACAACGATGGGAATCGGTATATCTTGACGTGCATCGATATCTTGTCGAATTATGCGTGGGTGGTACCCATCCAGACGAAAACGGGGGCGAATCTCATAGTAGCGTTCAATGACATCTTCAAGACCGGGCGCAAACCCATGTATTTGCAAACCGACGAAGGCACGGAATTCTTCAACAGACCGTTCCAACAGTTTCTGAAAGCCCAGAAGGTGTTTTTCTTCCATACGTACAACGAGACCAAGGCTTCCGTGGTGCAAAGGTTCAACAGGACATTCAAAGGCCGCATGTATAAATATTTCACCTATAAGAATACAAGGCGGTACATTGATGTTCTCCCGAAACTTGTCAGTGGTTACAATCGAGCCTATCACCGGAGTATACAGAGAGCCCCCATTACCGTGACCCAACGCAATGAAGCCCAAGTCCGGCGTGTCTTGTACCCCAGGCAATAGCAGCGAACGCCGAAGGAGGTGTTCAAGGTCGGGGACCCGGTACGGATCAGTAAGGTCAAAGGTCAATTTGAGAAAAGTTACTTGCCCAACTGGAGCGATGAGCACTTCCTGATTAAGGATAGCTGTCCCCTTAGAGGCAGTTTTTGCATCCCCGTGACAATTTCTCGCCTGTATCAATAAATATACAAGATAACCATATTAAACTATATATTTTATGAAAGCGTACATCGTAGGGATTCCAACTATATGATTTGTATAACCGACGCTGCTACTTTGTAGGAAATATTTCAATTTTAAAAAATTAAAATGAAAACAATAGCGTCCATTTTTCAATTGAAATTTCATGAAAACTGTCGATCTTGTTTCAACTTTGATGATATACCTTAATAGGACACAATTCGAACTAGTAAAAGTCATCTCATTTTTTTTAATTTTTGCCTGGTTTTGTTTTTAGAGCTATTTTACTAAAATAAATTGAAAAAAAGTACTATTTTACGGTCGTTTGTCTTAAAAGTTGAATAATTAAAAAACTAATCCGAACTTACAAAAAGTGAGACAGGGTTTACTAGATCACCTTATAAGTAACAAGCATGCCAAATTTCAAAAGCGTAGCATGGATATTTTTCGAGAAATAAACGTTTAAATCTCGGATTTTGTACAAAAATGAAAGACTAGAAATTGGGCAAAATGTGTCCAGCAAAATATCTGATGAATTAATCCAAATTTTTTGCTTGAATTCTATTGTCAAATACATTTTTAATCTGTCTAGCAGGACCTACTCGAATTCCTGTTTATTCTGGATAGTTTTTTTTCATCAAGGCGGTGTAAAGTCCAATTTAGTCTTAAAAACTTGCTAAAACTTGTTCAGCTGAGAATTGTTCACACCTGTGTGTCACTGTTATAATTAGAAACAAAAATACGGATGTTTGCATGGTTTTGATCAGAAGGGGGTAGATTAATGCAAATAAGTAGGACTAATAGATAATTAGCTTACCATAATACTGCGAAAATGAGTTTTGGAAAGGGAAATTTAACAGACAAACATAATAGTAGCCAAGCCCAAGCTAGGGCAATCTGTTTAATTGTTCCAGTGCCTCGGAAACTAATTATTTAATCCTAATATTGAAGCACTTCTATTTATAATTTTGATTTCATTTTTTCACCAAATGTTAGAGGAAATAGTGAATATTTTAATGAAGAAATAATTTTAAAGAAGACCAATTTTGACCCTCTAAGGGTACAGCTATCCTCAAACGACGCCTACTCCGACAGCAAGCGAGTCTATGAACTGGAAGACCTTCAAGGGGAACCGTTGCTAGGGACGTTTTACGAGACGGAATTACAGCCTGTCGTAAAAACAAAGCAAGACTACTACAAGGTGGAGCAGATTTTGAAAACGGAAAGTCGACGTGGCAAACTGTTTCATTTCGTCAAATGGCAATTTCTTCAATTCCTGGGTCGTGGCCAACCAGGTGAAACGACTATAAAGCCAGACACAACTACCGTCATCCTTCATTCCACGTTCGACCATGGTGCTATGGACAAACAGCAGCTGCCTCTGAACACAGCGTCTCCCAAAACGCGCAAAGCGCAAGTGGACTTTGTGGTGATATTGCTAACCCTGCTGAGTGTGTTGTACAGAGGTGTGTTTTACGACGTAGACTATCTCAGCACTCTACTTAACCAACCTAGAACTCCAGCTGTGAGTGGCAGTCAAACCAGTACAGACCTTCTCTACACCAGTCACCTCCGTGATCGAAACGAGCTCAGTCATCACCACCACCACACCACGTGTATAACCCTCATCGAGCTCCACACGGAGCTCCACACCTACACCAAGTACATCCACTACGTCTGAAAACCCACCGGATTTTATCACTCACAGTGAACGACGACCGACGTTGTACCCATCACCACTCCAGTTCACTCGTACCAAATTTACAAGAGCCGGTTACCACGACAGCGGATACTCCTTCAACCATGGACCCTCGGTGGCAACATCCATTCACTTGCGTAATCGCAGGACCGACGGGCTCCGGCAAAACGCACTTCTTCAGGAAGCTCCTTCAACACGCCGACAGCATGATCACCCCACCCATTGCCCGAGTCGTGTGTTGTTACGGAGAATGGCAGGCAGCGTATGCAGCAAAGCCCCACATCAAGTTCGTGGAAGGCCTACCCAACCTGGCCGATTTGAAACCGGACACCTTGGTGGTTCTGGATGATCTCATGGCGGAGACGGATGCGCGCGTCACCCAACTCTTTACCAAAGGCAGCCATCATCGACGGCTCAGCATCATCTACATTGTGCAGAATCTGTTCAGTAAAAAAAAGAACATCGGAGCATCAGCTTAAATGCCCACTACCTGGTGGTCTTCAAAACCCCGAGAGATACCACTCAAATGCTGCACCTGGTGAGACAGATGTATCCCGGCCGCACACCGTTTGCGTTGGAAGCCTTTAAAGATGCCACAACCCCTCAACGCGGGTATATGCTCTTCGACCTCAAGCAAGCCACTCCCGACCACCTTCGACTACGGACCGGAATCTTTCCGGGAGAGATCCACCACGTGTACATGCAAAAATAATGTAAACACACCCACAGTGGCTCCCCCAGCTGGGGTGTGTGTGTTTGGTGATGGGGATAATAAAAAGAATTAATACCACATCATGGTTGACTTTGTCTCTGTTCAATATTCAGAGATAGGTAGATAAAAAAGCAGAGTTGTGGGTTCTAGCATTAGTTGTACATGATGTCTACGCCCCGACGCTTCGTGTATTGAAGACGGCCCCACCCGAGTTGGTCCGAACCATTGTACGCGGTCCGGACCCTGACCGTGTACGCTGTCTGTGCGAGATCGGGTACAACCTGTTAAAAGGCAACGTACCACTGACTCTGGCTCAGAAGACCAAGTTGGCGAAGCATAAGACAGGTCTCCGAACCCTAGTCCAGAAACGAGTCTCTCAAACACAAAAGAAAAAGGTGTTACAGAAAGGCGGCTTTCTCGGGGCCATCTTAGCACCGTTGGCCGCTTCCGTGCTGGATCCAGTATTGGGTGGACTCTTCGGTCGACAATGAACCACACGAAATAAATGGTCCTCGTCGAACCACGGTTCCTTTAAAATCTCCTATCGCCCTACCCTGTTCCACCAACGGTGAAGACCATAAACACCCTCGATGAAGAGATGCAACAGATCTTAAGTTCTAACGATTCCAATGTACAAGCCCCCTGTTCTGGGCTTTAGTTCTATCGATTTCAATGTACATGCCCCCTGTTCTGGGCTTCAGTTTTCACGTGGTTGTTCTCACGTTGTTGTTGTTAGTTATTGTTGAATAATAAACAAAATGAGATCTCACCAAAGAAACCATGTCTTGTGTGTTTTCTATATGAGCATAAAACAAGCGGCCATGAAGGCTATAACAGACATGTGCGGATTCGGTCAAACTGGCCTTCAACACCGTTGAGAAAGTAGTCAATCAGTGGCCTAGGATGGGGCCAAATGTAACCAATCAATATCCAGAAAACAATGCAAGAGCACTGCAGTAAAATAGAGCGCCAATGAAATCAGCTCACAGACCCAAGTACATGTTTCGGTCTAGGTTAAGAGCGGGCATCCCAGCACAACAATTTTGACGAGGAGTTACAAGTTACAAGAGCAACAGGTGAAGTGAAAAAACTATAGAGGTTCGAGGTGCGGGTAAAGACCAGGAAGACGGTGAGTGGAGATTCGTCCAACACCTATAGGTTATGTTTATTACTATAAGTTCCATGGTTTCATGTATTTTTTCGTGCCAATACGATTCTGGAAAAACTGAGGGTTCCCCACTGGCCATTTAACATGGGCATAGTGCTGGCGATATTGTCGGAGACCCTGTGCATTCCATGGGTGCTTCGGGAGGGTGGATAAAGGCTATCTATTGGCCCGGAGAGGGTCGAACATTACCGGAAGGGGGACCTTTGACCTTTTGACCTGGATGTGACCCCTGACCGTTTGATCCGAAATTCACCCGCGCCCTTCCGGATAACCCGCGCGCGCGCGCGTGCGGCCGGATAATCCGCGCAGGCGTGCGGCCGGGCCGGGCCGGGGAAAACCCGGATGGAAAATCCGGACCATACGTCTAAGGTCTAACGAAAAATTGAAACTCTTCTGTGTTCGGAGGTAGTTTTTCTTTTGGTTTTTGGTCATTCTGAAAACCGGAAGTGACGTCACACACTTGCGCGCAGACTCACCAAACCACGTGACCTGTGCAGTAACCTACATGGAAAAAACCCCGGATGTTAGATGAGTACCCTAATTTTACATGCACCCACCCATGCACAGGTCCCCATAATCCCGGAGGTCGATATTAGCCCCCACTAGACAGGATTGATAGGAGTTTTCCCCTATTGTAGGGGTAAAGTCCGTGTTCCGCTTTTTATATTTTTTTCTGGAGAAACTTTTACATACACCCACCCCGCCTCTCTCAGCAGGCCCTGATAAGCCCGGGGGGGGGGCCGATACTAGCCCTTTTGGATAGGGTTGATAGGAGTTTTTCCCTATTGTAGGGGTAAAGTCCGGGTTCCGCTTTTTATATTTTCGGGGACAAATCCTCATTTTACATGCACCCACCCAGACCCCGATAAGCCCGGGGACCGATATTAGCCCTTTGGGATAGGGTTGATAGGGGTTTTCCCCTATTGTAGGGGTAAAGTCCGTGTTCCGCTTTTTATATTTTTTTCTGGAGAAACTTTTACATGCACCCACCCATGCACCCAGACCCCGATAAGCCCGGGGACCGATATTAGCCCTTTGGGATAGGGTTGATAGGGGTTTTCCCCTATTGTAGGGGTAAAGTCCGTGTTCCGCTTTTTATATTTTCGGGACAAATCCTAAATTTATATACACCCACCCTACCTCTCTCAGCAGGCCCCGATAAGCCAGGGACCGATATTAGCCCTTTGGACAAGGTTGATAAGGGTTTTCCCCTATTGTAGGCGCAAAGTCCGTGTTCCGCTTTTTTTTAGTTTCGGGACAAATCCTAATTTTACATGCACCCACCCATAACTGGATAGCCCTGGAGGAGAGCTTCACTTTGATACCTCACTCGACCCAATCAGTCCACTAGGGGACCCTGTCGCCCCTGAAGATTGCCGAACATTCTCACGAAAACCCACGTATTTGGGACTACTTTCCGTCCGCAGAGGCAGACCGCATCATCACGGAGGAATACCTCCCCCAAGGTCACGCCCGATTCACGCAGACCGGAAGTGACGTCATACACTTGCGCAGAACACTCCTGCACACACCGCCCCTTGACCACCCCAAACCTGCGCAAAAACACCTGCGCCCTCGTCCAAATGAGCGGCTATATCAGTTCTGTATACTACTACCCGGGCCATTACCGCCTTGATCGTTTCATTTATACAGTTTATGTATCGTAAAGCTGATAATTGTTCATTTTCCACAATTTCTCACCTCTCCTGAATTCAGTAAGTTGAATACCCCAATTAACCACCGAATGATCGGAACGACAGCTTGGTTCTATGGAAACATATATCAGATTTGGAACTGAACATTCAGTAATCAAAAAGTTCTCCAACCTCGCTTGTTTAACATGATTTCTTCCCCGTCACATTTATTTTCGCTTTTCTGGATGAAGCTTCTTAATCGGATCTGTTGTTTTCTTTTACTCTCTAAAAGATTAACCCTAACGTTTTGATTATTGCTATGTAATTTCTGGATTAGTGTCTAAATTAGAAATTCTCACAAAAAATATAACTTCTATAGAAATCCTCCATTACGCTGATTAAGTCTTCCAAGAATTGAGGGGCGAGTGAGCGAGTGAGAGAACCAGTCAGTCAGTCAATAGGATTTAAGGTAACGTTCAACAATATTTCTAATCAGTCATATCACCTGATCACGAGGGATATCAATATTTGGACTATATATGGATACAGCAGTCATACTGAAGCATAGGGTGTGGGTATTTGTTCGATTGACTGACGATGTCGAGTACACTGGAAGGGTATGGGTGCCGATGCTTTCGCCAGTAAATCATGGTTCACATGCGCACTTGTCAGGAATATGGCCTGGCGTGGTCGTTTTGGGGTATAGATGAGCCACCCTTGGTCCCAATGGACCGTGCAAGGTATCATATTGACGCTCTCGTGGAGTAGTCAGATTGGGGTGCTTTTTACCGGTAATATGTGAATCTACGCATACGCAGTCGTGGGGTAAAAGAAAAATGGCAGTTTCGGGTGGGAGTTTTGGGGTAGTCGAGGTCATTTTTGTATGTTAATCCAGTGTTTTCAATACAATGTCATATAAACGGAAATAGATTAATAAGTGTTGGGCGCTCCATGTATCTATATAGCCATATTTAGTCCTTCAGTGGATCGGTGAGATCGAATACAGTGACATCGCGGACCGCCTTTAAAGTTTCAGTGTTTTCCACAGTTGCCTGGCTTGTGGGATGTTTGATGGTAGATGGATGGGTATATTTTTCTTCAAATTGATTTTATTTAAACTATCTTTCCTTTATATTTATTGATGTTCATGATTTGTTGAAACTGTATGTGTTCATCTTCCACCGGGTATCCCACAATCTAGCAACTGTGGTGTTTTCGAATCTGTTGTCACGGTCACCATGGTCGCGGTAAACAACTGATCTGCTTGGTCAATATACCCAGGATGTTTCTTTTGCTGGCTGGTTGAAAAACAGTCGCATTTCCCATGAACACGATCCATTCCCATGTGTATCAGGAGTATCTAGGACAGAGAAGCCCTTGGTTCCATCGAGGATGCGTCCCACCCGGCAGCACTGCATGCTCTGTTCTCATAATAGAGTGAGTGAGTGAATGAGTGAATATGATTTAACGTCGTATTTAACACTATTTCAGTCATATCACGACTTTCGGTTCCTATTATCCTATTCCTTTTATCACCCGGGAGCGGACACGAGGGGGCACATGGTGGAATTGGCGGAAGGATTGAGCACGAGATGTTTGAATTGTCTGCGTCCTAATTGCCCAGCTGCCATCTTGTGTGCCGGGAATGTATCTGTGTAAAGGCTAGACGCGCAAACGACAAATATTCTGGGGTCACCATGTAAAGTGTTCATGGCTCAATCTCCTGAGTACAGTTGATTCCAACGATCAAGGCTCGGAGGTGGGCGCCTGTGGCATGGTCTGCACCGTGTGCGTGGTTGCGGCGGCACTTGAAGAGAGGCTGTGCTGGGGACTGGTGTCACGAGAGTACGGTGGGGATATTTGGGTCGTAACAAAGGGTATGCTGCAGGGCTCCTCTCCGTTCAGTTTATCGGGTGGTGCCTCCAGCTCTGCTGTTGTTGGTGGTACTGCTATAGTGGTGGTACTTCTCGGTCAACTGGGGTTGTCGGTACTTTCTGCTCGTCTGTAGTTGTCGGTACTTCTTGTTCAGCCCCTTTTCTAGCATCCCTGGATGATTTTCAGATGATTTTCAACCTGTATGACCAAGATGAACATGAGAAGGATGATGATGACAATGATGACAATAGACATCGTACCCGGGTTCTCCTTTTTTGATGGGCCAGGCGATGGTGCCTCTGTCCGTGTTGGTGGTGTTGAGGTGTTCTGCTGCAGCCATGATCTTTGAATGGTGGACCTGGCGAGGGGGTCTTCGCTCTAGCAGGCGTATACACGAGATGTCAGATAAATGGAAAAGGGTAAGCCTTGTGGCATTTTTAGCATCGTCTGTGTCTGTTTCATGTACGTACCAAGGTACATCGGAGTCTCTGGTGTCGCTTGATTCGTTACTCTTATGAAAGCCTTTGTCCGTTAACCTTTGACGGTGCTGTTCCTGGGATTTGAATAGTCCCAGTCCTAAGAGGTTAGTAGATTGATAGAGCACAGACTGCGATTTTGCTGCAGTCTCGACTCTGGTTGATCCAACAGAAGTTGTGGAAGGTAGATAGTAGATGGTCTGTCGGCGGCTTAGTCTGTAGAGCTAATAGCTGTTTGTGCAGATTTCTTGGTGCGTTTGACGATTTCTCCGTCCTGTCTAGTCACCACCAGCCCATGGATTTTCCCGGGGGTTTGGTGAATATTTCCTCTGCCTTATGACGTCCTTGATGCTCATCCATTAATATCAGACGAGTTGTTTGAGCTGATCTGTCATCACAGCTCCAAAAAAGCTAGCGTATCTAATTCCGCTAAAGCCGGTGCTAGGGGCCGTGTGGATACTTCATAGTCTCCACATGAACAGCTGCAATAAAAGCACGGCCGAGATACTAAGGCTACGTCCGAGATTCCGCCGTATTCTCGGGTCTGAATGTTGGATGTCAACGAATTCTTTCCTGTAGTCATATGATTGCTTTTCAGTCGCCAGACGTCAATATTTCCCACCTCTTGCATATCGCTTCAATTGTTCTCCACCAAGGTCGGAGTGTCGTCGATGTTGCATAAGGTGTACTTCAGCTATTTCGTATTCAATTTTCTTTTTTTTTAACTACAGCATTTTCTCTCCTTTTTGATGGGACGGTCTCGCGACCTGTGGCATGGAAATGAGCAAAAAGAAGGGAGGGAGGAAGGAGGGAATCTGGCTTAATGTCACACTGAAGTTTGTTTCACTCATATGGTGACAGTCCGTTTGGTTGGTGGAGGAAGCTGGAGTACCCGGAGAGAACCACCGCCCTTCGGTAAGTAACTGACAGACTTGCACACATGGACCAGCTGGGTTCGAACCCGTGCCGGTTCAGCGGTGTGAGGCTAGCGGTCACCAGCAAAGCGCCTTAGACCACTCGGCCACCGAGGGCCCCGCAAAAAGAATGAACATTATTTTCGTCTCACCCAAAGAGTGAAGGAGTTTTAATATGTCAAAACCAGTACTTTTAAATAAAGTACACCTGCAGCATTCAGACGAAAACCATTTCACTAGGCTTTTAATTTCTCTATTTCTGTGAAAACATCGCAACATGTTCAATGCCCATGTTCACTGCACAAGACCTGCATTTATAATTAGCCCAACTTACAGGATTCCAAAACTGCAAGCTTTAATTATATATTAGTGACATTTACCGGACTGGTTAATTGAATAATTCTGACACGGGTGCCACGATTCTGTTGATTTAAGAAAATACTCCATAGCCATTCTCGTGAGAAACTGCGGCTTATTTTTCAGAGACCTCATAACTTCTCCCGTGTTTTCGGTACATCGTTCACATAACTAACTTCTCGTTCTGCCTCTGGTGGCAGCCGAACTTTAGATCTACCGACAGTGTAATTTCTCGTACAAACATCACCAGGCTTGTGGAAAATCCAGTACTTTCGTGTCGTGATGACCTGTAAGCCTGTAAGACTTAGGGCTTGAGCCACTGCTTAACAGCACTGATTTTTGGATGAATCTATGGATATTTCCAAACTTGAATTGTATCCCAAGAATTCGACTTCAAGACTAAATGGCACTTCTTGTACAGTAATTTCAGACCAGCTTCCTCAATCATACAAAAGGCTTCCTT
>JAVTVY010014110.1:0-58813 GCA_036873755.1 Hanleya hanleyi | reverse complement strand
TTTGTGGTAGATTTAGTGGCCTGCAGTCAATCGAAAATGCTAACTTGAACTCTAGTCCGGAATCCGTATTTCTCGTGGTTTTCAATATACTGCTCTAAATGACAATTTACGTTAATAACATTTCCTATCGTACACATACATGATTATCTATAATCTAAAAACAATGATTTCTTTTAATTAAATCAATTGTACCACATTACATTGATCGCATTCAACTTTATCAAAAATGTGTTTCGGTCCGTTTCCGAGTAAAAATTTGTAACGCACCTTCACTCAGTTCAGCCGCCATTTTTGAGTTTGAACTATTGATGAAATTGAATTACGCAAATGAACTTTAAATTGGATGATCCTTCTATACAATTTGTTATGGCCACCGGTAAAGGAAATAGTGTACAATTGGCAACTTTTTTAACGTGGAATACAGGCGGGTTGATCGACTATGACACAGAAGATCGATGGTCGAGAGATGGTCGTTCGCATGTGCGTGTGTATGGTGTACTTTGTGTGCCAAAGACGGAGACAGACTGAAAAACACTGTTAAAGGACAAGCCCTGAAAGATATTGACAGATACGTGAGTGGTACAAATTTTGTATCCAAGTATACAGTTAGCAGACATTTCTCGTCTAAAGTAGCTATGCTACATGTACATGAATTTCACAAAAGACTTGAATACACTAAAACTATATATTTTATTAATCCTTGGAAGTAGCACAATGCCATTGTCAATGGAAAAACATAAATGTCGTCTGGTTCAGTTGCACTGTTGCATACCGGGGGAACACAAGTCACTCAAGGGCAAATAACTCTTGCCGCTACTTTCTGAAAAAAAGGAAAAGATGACCCCATCTAAGAAAATTAACTTAGAGTTCATTTGGAATAATTTTTTAAACCTACACATCATCATAAGTGTACAACTCAGTGATTAAGAATGAAAGAAACTAAATTTGAATAGGGGCATTTAGTTCATTGAAGCGAATGCACTTAAAGCGATATAGAAAAGCGTATTTTCTGTCAGAACATTCCCGCCGTTTAATGACATGAACTGAGCAGGGTATTTGCGCATGCGCAAGATGACCTTTTCTTTGTCCGGGAAGCACTGATAGTGAAAGTACACAGCTTCAAAATAACACTTGTCGGCCAATTTTAATCCCAGAAACAGGCCATAATGCTCACAAAGATAACAAATATGCGACTGATCAATGTTACAGATGCGTATTATACTTAGGTTGCATTTTATTATACTTACCGTCAATATTTCAACCTCGCCGCCTGGTCCACGTGTCTGCAGTCTCTAAACTGCGAAATACGCGCAATTTAAGACCCCGTTCTCATAACCGTCGCACTTTCACGTCACCTCTCATTTGATTTAATATGGTAAATCTACGTAAAAGAAGAGCACTGTGTCCCGGGTTGATGGGGGTCATTGTTCGTCATTTGCATATACGGCGCGGACCGCGCCACCTGGTGAGCATTGGCATCGCTATCTAAAGTGCACGAACTGAGTGTTCATTATGAGAACGTTTCAGGCGGAAATGCTCCTGGTCAACAAAAACGGGACCAGCCTCTTATTGATCAAGCACTTCACAAAGCACCGAGAGATGCTTATAAGAAGCTAATAAAGTCTGCTTATCTTCTGGCAGTAGATGGGCAACCGCTGTCCAGTTTCAGAACTATTGTGAATGCCCAGAAGGCCAATGGTGTGCCACTTCAGGGCTTCGTGTTTAGAATTAGTGCGCGAACTAAAAATAGCTCACATCAAAATATTTAGGAGAGGGTATTTAAAAGTCAGGCGAGTGATTGCTATATAATACAATATAAAATGTGATAGTTTACGTGAGCTAAAATCACTCTCGTGACATGAATTTATGCAAGTGTTTGCGTGCAGGTGAGCTATCACTCGCGCTAAACACGAAGCCCTGCACTTATATCCGGGACCGATAGTAGTAACATCTGATGCTGTTACAAATGCAGTGTCTTTTACGGGCCATTGTGATGGGATAGACATTGAGCGTGTTGTACCTGTACTTTGAAAGCGATAACTTTGAAACGGTCAATATTAATAATAACATTACTGTGTCCAAATTTCATCTCGGTTCACCAAGAGCTTCACATATAAATTGCGCAAAGTTTCTCTAGATACTACGGATTTTCCAAGTTAATTTTGCAACATCATGACGTCACGTCATGGGCTCCCATGCATGCCACATGTTATAACATACAGTATGCTCCTCTCGATGTCGTAACGTCACGTCATTTTAACATTGTGAAACCCGTATCGGGTAGGCTAGCACATGTGAGACTGGAAGGCCTCTCCAGACATGATTTACAATATATGCAAATAGTGAATTATTCTTTAGAATTTAGAATTACATGTATTCCATAATCTCTGATCTTGTCAGAATATATTTTTTAATACCGGTATGTAGCTTGCCTTCTGCATAATTTGGCCTCGTGTAGTGAAAGTAAAATGTATGTGACACATGTGTAATGTTAATTTCAGATGATCCCTAGTCGGCTCCAGGAACTATTCCATGTTTCACTGGTACAGCAGTGCCATTACAGCTCATGCATCCGTTAACATCACTGGGTAAACCGATATTGATGAGTATTTTTTTTTTCATTTTCTTAATCTTTCTGGGTTAATTTTTTATTGAAAAAAAAGTTGAAATTTACCAGTGTGGAATAGGCCCATGGTCATGTATAAAGTTTTGAGCAGTTTGTAAAGCAGGCTAGGATTCCAGGAACACAACACAGCTTATAAACACTGCTGACAGAGTATTGTTGGTATTCATTTCCTATGCTGTTGACATTGGTCGTCACATACAGTTGCCATTGATGATTGGAGATCATGTCAGATGATCACTTTTAGGTTTGCCATGTTTATATGTGGTAGATTATCTGCACAACATACATGAATTTCTTCAACGTATATTCCTTTTTTCATTCCGTATTTTAGGAATGTGGTGGAGAAATGAAGAGGTGGTACATCCGTGGAGGGTTTTTCAGCCAGGTATTACTGACAGACTGATGCTACAAGCATGGCAAGTAACATTTATATGTAAATTCAAAACCTGCTGAACATGTACCGGTATGAAAATCAAAATAGTCAGCCATGGATCTGCCATATAGCTTCTTTTATGATAGTTTGCTTACACGTATACATGTAACCTTTATGCATTTTAGGTAGGCCTAGTTCATATCATAGAAAATCGGATCCATCCAGTCCGAGTTCAGTAATAGTACATGTATGTTGACATTTTGAATATGATTAAAATTTTACTAGAGCAGCCATAATATCTGTATAGTTATCAGTGACTTGAATTATCACATCATGACTAATGTACATAACATTTGCCTGTATTGGACATCTCTATTTTTACATCTTTAATAGAAAAGAAAACACTAGCAGAAATCAGACGAATGATACCCAGTCAGGTGTCCTTTCAATGAGAAAAAAACACAGGATGACTCTTTTCCTTTGGTTTTTACCCCTCGGCCATTTTGGCCTCGGGGTATTGTCGTCGCCATGTACGTCCGTCCGTTACCGCATTTTAGGCAAAACCGCTTGACACAACCACCAAATTTTCAACACTTATTTATATAGTGCTAAGTCAGACGCCTATCGAAAATGGCTTCCCTCTGCCCATATTTTACAGAGTTATGCCCCTTTACAGATATATTAATTTCTATTTCTGTCCTATATCCCTGAATGTAACCAACTATATCTGCAGAACTGTGTTCGATATAGCTACTATATTTTGGAAATTTATTTATATTTCTGTATTCTACAAGCCACCAAAGGATTACTCGCCTCGGCTTATGGAGTTATGCCCCTTTCAGATGTAATAATCTCCGATTTTGCTATATGTAGTTGAATGTACAAGTTATATCTGCAGATCCGTGTTCGGTACAGATGGCTGGAGCAGACTAGTAGGCAATCTTTAATGGTATAAACTTAAACCCTTTCTGTACCAGCTATTTGAGGCATTTCTAACTAGGAATATAATCGTGGTGTCATCCAGTAATTTAGACAACTTGCAACAGTTGGTCTGATTCACGGAAAGCCCGAAATCTGAGCTTTCCAAAAATGTATAACATTGTGCTAAAAGTCCAGAAATCTATGTTCCCATGAATGAGAAATCTGCAACAATTCCTTGAATTATTTTCTACCAGTACTCAAGTACCGGTACGGTACAGAACAGGTTAAAGAATAGATAGAACTGAACAAAAGTAACCTGTTGCTAGTTAAATCTATATTTAAAAAAGCTGTTTTGAAGCCACTTCCGGTGATGGAAATAATTAGAATGTTTACTGTAGGTGTTTTCTTTCCGATCTGCTAAAACCATGATACTACACAGATCAAATAATGATAATATTTTCATCAGATTGAAAAGTAATGTAGTTTACGTAAATTCTATCCTTGTAAATTCTGTCATTGTACAACAGTAAGTACATGTGCAAGCAAGTAATGCAACCTAGTGCGGTGTCTGCTGGGGGGGGGTCTCGAAATAAAATACGGAATCCACTGATGGTCGGATTTCAGAAATTTTTTCCAGTGACCATTTCCATTTCAGAATAAAAGCTTGTCATCGCTAGTTCTCAGGTTCTACTGAACGGATCTTTCTGAAGTTTGATACGCAGGATTCGCTTGGGGCTAGTTATGCAACATATGTCTTTCGACCTCATTTGCTTATCGAATATGGCTGCATTTTCTTGTTATCGCTAGTTCTCTGGACGTGCAGAAAGGATCTTAAATCAAATTTGGTACACAGGTAACTGGTTCCCGTCAGAGTCTAGTTTTGCAACATATGTTTTTCGACCTCATTTGCATATGTAATATGGCTGTCTGACCGCCATCTTGTATTTCTGCACAAAGGCTTGTTCTCACTATAACTCTCAGGTTATACTGAAGAGTTCTTTCTCAAATTTGATACACAGGTTCTGCTGGGAGTCTAATCATGCAACATATGTTTTTCAACCTGATTTGCATATTCAATATATGACTGCCTGGTGACCATCCTGGACTTTCTTGTTATTGCTAGTTTTCATGACCTACTGAATCTCAATCTCAAAATTGATACATAGGTCTCCCGTGCGGTCTAGTTATGCAGCTTTGACCTGATTTGCATAATTAATTATTATGGCTGCCTGGTCGCCATTTTGGATTTTCTTTTCACTGCTAGTTCTCATGTTGCAGCTCTTTCTGTGGTGAAAAACATCTTAAGCCACTTTCTCCAGCTACATTCAGATGAGCTACAGTGCCACGGCACTATCTTTGGAGTAAGTACTTCATGAATGGCACCTTCTGCCATCTCATTGCATGGTTATTTTTATTTTACATATGCTATTTCATTACAGAGTCTGCTCTACGGGCCATATGAAACATCAGAGGATTCACTATGTATTCCTTGTTGAATTGTATTGCATTTTTGGAGGACAAATTTTACAGGGCATGCAATATCAGTATCTTGTCATTTGCAGAGCTTTATTAGAAGCCTAGGTCTGACAGCAAGAATATGATATCAACTTTCCCATCCACTTCCTCATGAATTACCAGTATTGCATAGCCTGGCCTTATAGACCATTTCGATTTAGTTTTCACTCTGACTAACCTTAATAAAACTTTTGATTTTTACAGAATGTTGTTGAGAAGTACAGAATAAGACGAGCAAGTAACATTCCCCTTGGTGATCCTGACATCTGTTTACCCTGATAGACCAATAAGCGAAGAGAGGCGCTATAAAGATGTTATCCTGCAGGTGCCAGTTGCTCCAAGTGAAGTGAAAGTGATTACTTGGACTTCAGTGAACACGGGAAAATATTACAAAGTGAAAGGACCACTAGAAATATCAATCTCGAATCCAGAGTCATCCGGTCCTGTTCTCCCTACAGACTCTGGTTGCACGGTCAGCATTACAGCTTCCCATTGGATAATGCACGAACGCATAGAACGTGGAACATAACGTAGACGTATCTGTGGAGATCCTGCATGTGACCCGACGTCACACAGGTCTTAGGGACGCGTTTGAGATGTGACGTCGTCTGTTTGTATTGTTGCGATTAATTTTCAATTATGACGTTATGTCGGTGTTGTTGTTTTTTGACATTTCGCAAAGGATCACGGGACCAAGAATCTTGGCAAATCGAACGACCGTGTTACCAGGGGTCAGATGAAGTGCGGCCATTTTTTCTGCGACGGAAGTGACCCCTGGTGGAGAGGTTGTAGAAATATGAAACTGGAATAACCTACGAACAGAGATGGATTACATGTACATGTGTATATTGATTTGCAGTTGCGTATACAATTACAGTGGTTTACCTGCAATTCTTTGCTACAGTGCAAAACCAGTAATACTGTAGCAATCTTAGTAACTAAAAAAATCTTTCTGATCAGCTGTGTAATGAGATAGGTCTGTCACCCAGATCTTGTACGTCTACTATTTACCCCGCCTTCAGGAATTTTGTTCTTGATATGTCCTACATGTAAACTGTGGCAACAAAGCTTAAGGGTACCACCGTTTCATGTTACATCCATGTTGCGTTTGATGGACTGAAAATTACACTTGTTCATGGGCTGTTTTATTAAAGTATTTGGTTTAATGTGTTTACATTAGAGTAGAATGGCGCCAGAATCATCCATTGTTAACTTGTTGGTTTGACATCTTATTCTCCAATGCACTGATATTTCAGGATCAAAGAACTGTATACCAATCTGAATGTAAATATATATTGAACATTTTACCACTGACTTTTCTTTTGTATAAACTAACATAAGTTGAATATAATAATCTTCCGTTAGTTTCCACTCCATTTCCGCCTGTAATCCAGTTAAGTTTTTATGCAGAAAAGGGCACGGAAACTGGATAGAAACCTGCTGGAAAATTGTAGTTCTTCACCTGTTTCTGCTGTGTTTCCGCGTTGTTTCCAGTACAGAAACCAGCAGAGCGTTACGGTTTCCAACCAGTTTCCACTCCATTTCAGGCTGTAATCCAGTTAATTTCCTATGTAGAAAAGGGGGTGGAAACTGGATGGAATCCTGATGAAAAATGGTAGTGCATCACCTGTTTCAGCTGTGATTCCGCTTAGTTTCCAGTGTGGAAACCAGCAAAGCGTTACTGTTTTCAACCAGTTTCCGCTCAGTTTATGCCTATAAACCAGTTGGTTTCCTGCGGAATCTTGGCGGAAACTGACTGTAAACTAACAAGTTCATATTGCGCACCCTGGATTCCGCTCCGTTTCCGCACTGGCACATCAGTTTACGTAAGGTTTCCATCTTGTTTCTGACCAGTTTACAATTTGGAAACTTGGTCAGAAACAAGGCGGAAACTGGTTGGAAACCTTTTAAGCACGGTCTGTTTCCAACCGGTTTCCGCTTATTTTCCGCACCGCTCTATTTAGGTATTTCATGTTTCCAGCCTGTTTCCGCTCTGTTTCTATTGCGGAAACCAAGAGAGTGTTACAGTTTTCAACCAGTTTCAATCCTGTTTCCGGCCCACTTTCCACATAATTTCCGCTGCGGAATCTTGGCGGAAACAGCTTGGGAACTGTAACTCGTCCACTATTCCGAACCTCCGGAATCCTGGGTTCCGCTCAGTTTCCGCTTGGCTTGCTCCATGGTTTCCGCCCAGTTTCTGTCTTGTTTCTGTCCAGTTTACAATTTGGAAACTTAGTCGGAAAGTAGGCGGAAACTGGTTGAAAACCTTTTAAGGACGGTCTGTTTCCAACCTGTTTCCGCTTATTTTCCGCACAGCTGTATTTGGATTTTTCATATTTCCAGCCAGTTTCCGCACTGTTTCCAGTGCGGAAACCAGCTGAGTGTTACAGTTTCCAACCGGTTTCAAAACTGTTTCCGGCCCAGATTCCGCATAATTTCCGCTGCGGAATCTTGGCGGAAACAGCTTGGAAACTGTAACACGTCCACTATTCCGCACCTCCGGAATCCTGAGTTCCGCTCAGTTTCCGCTTGGCATGCTCCATGGTTTCCGCCCAGTTTCTGTCTTGTTTCTGTCCAGTTTACAATTTGGAAACTTAGTCGGAAAGTAGGCGGAAACTGGTTGGAAACCTTTTAAGGACGGTCTGTTTCCAACCTGTTTCCGCTTATTTTCCGCACAGCTGTATTTGGATTTTTCATATTTCCAGCCAGTTTCCGCGCTGTTTCCAGTGCGGAAACCAGCAGAGTGTTACAGTTTCCAACCGGTTTCAATCCTGTTTCCGGCCCAGATTCCGCATAATTTCCGCTGCGGAATCTTGGCGGAAACAGCTTGGAAACTGTAACACGTCCACTATTCCGCACCTCCGGAATCCTGGGTTCCGCTCAGTTTCCGCTTGGCATGCTCCATGGTTTCCGCCCAGTTTCTGTCTTGTTTCTGTCCAGTTTACAATTTGGAAACTTAGTCGGAAAGTAGGCGGAAACTGGTTGGAAACCTTTTAAGGACGGTCTGTTTCCAACCTGTTTCCGCTTATTTTCCGCACAGCTGTATTTGGATTTTTCATATTTCCAGCCAGTTTCCGCGCTGTTTCCAGTGCGGAAACCAGCAGAGTGTTACAGTTTCCAACCGGTTTCAATCCTGTTTCCGGCCCAGATTCCGCATAATTTCCGCTGCGGAATCTTGGCGGAAACAGCTTGGAAAGTGTAACACGTTCACTATTCCGCACCTCCGGAATCCTGGGTTCCGCTCAGTTTCCGCTTGGGGTGCTCCATGGTTTCCGTGCAGTTTCCATCTTGTATCTGTCCAGTTTACAATTTGGAAACTATGCGGAAACTGAGCGGAAACTGGATGGAATCCGGTTGTTTCCACCCAGTTTCCGCCCTGTTTCCGAATTCGGAAACTGGCACATTTCACCCAGTGCTTAGAACGCATCTCCAGCGATTTAGGACCCCAGAGCTTCCGGGGCCTATAGGCAGCCTGTGGACCCTCGCCTGTTGGACTGTGCTTGTCGACCCCCCTATGAACTTTCACTAAATCCGCCCTTGGAAATTGAAAATATTCGCACCCCCCCTTCCCCCTTTTTAAATCGAAGTGACGCCCCTGTATAACATTGTAAACCTTTTCTTTTCAGTTATCCCATAAACGTTATTGACATCCACATCGTGTGCTGTGACACATGTATGCCACATAACCCATTGGAAGTATAATGCGGTTTCAAGTCCAGCTGGTATGTATCCAACCACATGTATTAATACTCATGTATTATGGCAGGGCATAGCATTTTACACAATCTTCAAGTCCGCACATACAACATCAGATATCTTTTGATGAAAAATAATTTGCTTATTCTGAGTTGTAGTTAAAACATTATCTACATTCCACATGTGCATTATTGAATTGGAAGACTTTTTTTTAACTTATGAAACTTCTTTCAAAATACAGAAATTTTTGACCGACAGCATGGATATTCCCAAAACATTGCCCATAGAGAAGTTACTGATATAAACAATCCTGTTCTAGATTATAATTTCCTGGCTTCTTATCATACTCCTGCCACTAACATGAACATCACTGAACTCCAATCCAACCAGTGGCCAAGATCCATCATCGTTCTTCAGGATTCATATTATTGATTACAAGCGTCTAATCCATCATCCATAATTCAGCCGTCGTCCATTGAGACTGGATTAAGTTCTTATAGTATTCAATCCATACGTTTGCGAAGTCTTGTAACATGGTCAGGTCCCAGTATTATTAAGGCCAACCAACATAATATTCCTGTTTCCAGTAACCATACCTACCCATATATTTTACAGTAAAAAAAGTTTGGGTAGACAAATTTTTCATTTCTATGTTTTTCAGAAGTACTCCGTGAAATAAAAGGTCAAAAATTCACTAAAAAAAAAAAAAAAATTCTAAAGTTGGTTACTGGAAACAAAAATATTAATGTGGATGGCCTAAGTACAAGTATGTTGTATGAAAGGTGAGATTATATATATGATATCATCATGATCATTTCTATAGATGAAATTCTTCACCTCTACCAGTATATTCTATACACCTCTACCAGTATATTCTATACACCTCTACCAGTATATTCTATACACCTCTACCAGTATACACCTCTACCAGTATATTCTATACACCTCTACCAGTATATTCTATACACCTCTACCAGTATATTCTATACACCTCTACCAGTATTCTATACACCTCTACCAGTATATTCAATACTTGAACTGGTATAATGGATTACATCTGGTTTTGTATGATGAAAGAATGAAATCTAATGAAGGCCGTACACATTTCAATGAACTGAGCTTTGATAAATGTAAGCTTAAACCTTTGATTCCAACCTGCGGGTTATGGACTCAGCGCTTCTGATATAAGACGCAACAGAACTGTTACACAATGGATGAACTGGAATTACCAAATACAGACTATTGATTGGTTTAGCTGGGTCAGAAAGGTGTGGAATGACAGAGGTGTTGAAAATCAGAGCCGGTGATCGGCCACATAGTATTGTGTAAACCATCACCCCAATTGGATATCAGTCATTTCCACAGGAAATAAACATTACGCATTTAATGACCACCTGCAGGGTGATACATGTGTCAATCGGCAAGACATTTCCAAGGATGCCGAGTTCTGACTTGCTGGACTTCATTCTTTCACTCAGAATAATTGGATATAACTTTTACAAAACCTGCAGCTCCCAATAGCTCCTGGATGTAGAACACATTAATGAACAGACCTAGTTTATTGGTGCTATGGCAACAGTATCATGTAGAATGGGATAATATCAGATCCATGAAAGTTGAAGTCCTGCAACATGCTTCACAAATATCATCAAAGGTCGTAAAATATCTTCCAGCCAGTTTTGAGTGGTAGCAGCTCCTGCTTGGAATACTTGAATGGATAAGATTATCTAAGTTTAGGCAAAAAGTGGAATGTTTCTGATCTGCCCCAGTGTAGATCTATGCGGTGCTTCTTTTTGCAAAATTTTCATCAACATTATCACCCTTGACTTGAATGTGTCTAAAATGATTTAGCTACTGAAATAGTGTTAATATTGGGATACACGATTCAGTGTATGCCTATATATTATGACTTTCCAGATTGGGGCTCTTCAAAAATTAAATATTAACTATAAATAAATAGAAAAAAATAATACAAGCCCTTCATGCTCTTCCCAGCAACACTTAGTTTAAGATCTTTGAACAGAAACAAAGACTTCATTTCCTGAGTAGAGGTAAAAAACGAACATATTTTGATTATTTGATTCAAATTTTAATTCCACTTCTGGTATATGGACATGTATAAAATACATACAGAATGAACTCCATACAGAATAACACAAAGAATAGGTATATGTATCTCATGCATTAATTACATTAATTCTTAACGAAAGATCAATACATACAAAAACATGTTTTCAAGTATGTGTACCTTTCTATGTCAACAGATTACAATCAGTGATGGGTGATATTACAACAATACATGGCATTATATATTGTTATGATTGGCCTAACTTTAGCTGCTGAAGATATTTCCAACTTGAGGGCAATGTGCAATCATACTAAATTTATTTTCATAACTTCATTTATTTTCATAATAAGCAACAAAATGGAGATTAGCAACGCCATCCACAATAATATTTTTGTTTCCAGTAACCAACTTTTCAATTTTTTATTTCTTTATTTTCTTTTTATTGGATGTTTGACCTTTTTGTATAGTATTTAAGTGGAATTTTACAACATAATATAATAAGCATCATGGGTCTCCCTCAGTTTAGGGTAGACCCTCGAATATCTGTTACCATGATTCAGTCATAATATTGTCTGTAATACATTGATGTTGACAAGGAATAAACATAATATTTGATAGTATTATTAATTGTATGTTGTTTATGATTAACATGAACTTTTTATTTGCTGGAATCCAGCCACTTGTTCCATATGGGCAATGTTTTCATCAGCCATATGAATGTGATACATGTACAAGTCCATGGTCATTAATACAGTATGGTGAAGGTGAAGGTGAAGGTGACCTCTAACACAAGAATACAAAATTATATCGAGCGCATTGAATCCTCATCACATGATGATGAAACAAATCAGAACGAAGTGTCGGTACAAACAGGTGTGTTTTGTAGATGATTCTGTCAATGATGATGCTATACATACACATACAAAATATGTAGTGTTTATGTGAAGGGCCTATAGCACAAAATCACAAGCAAGTTGGTGGAAATCACACACAGTCTCATTTCTGCGGCTAGCTTGCTGAATTGGGTGGGGCGGTGGCGGGGGGGAGGGGCCTCTCAGAAGTAGGTGGGAGTGGGAAGGGGGCCTAATGTCACAAGCAGTATTCCAGGTTGTCCATCCATATACTCTATTCCATGCCCCAATATTTAACCCTATCTGGCCTGGGCGATTTAGGGTGTACCGCAGCCGGGGGGGGGGGGCGAAAAGTGCCCCCCTATTATTTTCGCTATTGGTAAGGCTAGAGGACTAAAACTTACCACACTATATCATTGGATCAACCTCTACAAGAAAATGTAAAAAAAATCCAAGATGGCCGCCATGATGACGTCACTGTGAGCTCATTATCAAATAGAGCATTTTTGGACCATTTTTTGGTCAGAATTTTCGATTTTTTTTATTTTTGTTTTTTCTTTGGAAAAAGTGCATGATAAATTAGTAAATAATAATCTGATATGAAATAAATGAGATTTTACCCACTTTTCCATACAGAAAGCAAACAAATTGAAGAAATATGACAAATCATCACTTTTCTGGTACCCCACATGGCCGCCATTTTGAATTTACCCATGATACCCTGCTCGGGGCTCATGCAAATAGGCTCAAAAATGACCCCAATATGATAATCACCTATCAGGCCAGGTAGGGTTAAAGCACGTGAAATCAGACAGACAAAAATTATTTGCGGGAAATGTGACTTCCACATCCCTGGCTGGACATGCTGTCCAACAAATGCAAAATTGAGCTTGGCCCTACGTTATTCAGCGATATGTTCCCCTACCCTATTTCCTCGACGGACCCTATTGCCTCGACCGAGGTCTTTGCGCTAATCCAGCGCTTGTTTACCATGGTTTCCATTATTTTGCATAGATTTGAGGTGAGAGATATCGGCCGGTATGAATGCTGTCTGATGGATCTTACCTGTTGAACTTTAGCCAGCTCTGTTCTTTATATAGGGCTTGTGACGTCACATTCCATATATGGCAACAGTCCTTGGAATTCCCGTTAGCTGTTAGCGCTTTCTCAGAAATGACACCAGCTATCGCTATGAATAATCGTTCCCCTGGCAAATTTAGATCTTTCCACCTGGATTTCGACAGTTGATAAACCGAGGACATTGTGAGCTCTATTTCACACAAATTACAGCCTCCATTTTCAGTCTATACAGTGAAGCAATGCAAGCCAAAGAATGTTAGTCACGTGATTTGCTGTTCACTACAGCGTTCTTCAGAACCCATCGCCTTGTGAAGCAAATCTCAAAATCCAAATTCGTTTCATATACAGGGTTATCGAACAGATATTTCGATGACCACGGTTCTCCAAACGACTATCAACACTATTATTATCTCATATGCAGATGACTTTGGTGTGACGAATGGCTTCAAGTTGACCTTCCACATTTGATTCAGTTATCTTATGGCTGGTTCTGTCGTGATATTTTGTATCGACATGAATCGTTTTGTTCAAAGTTAAGACAATATGAGATGCGGTTATAACGCGTTTAGACATAATTGTGACAAAACGCGTTTTGGCGCTGTTGTGAAACATTTGTGACACGGACAAGGGGGTGGAGGGGGGGGGGGGATAGTTAGGGGAGAGGGCTGCAATTATATACTTCAAATTATGACTGGTTGATGACAGTACAACTGTACAAGTTTTCCTAGAAAAATCCCCACAATTAACACGTTATACATGTACATGTATGATCTATGTTGGTATATGATCTGTATAGACCTGTGTGTTATGCGCACGACAACCTGTGTCCAAAATTTAGAACATTCCTTACACTATTGTGAAACACTGCTTTCTTAGACTGTCTGACTATTCAAGTTCAGGTAAATGGGTGTATGTAATATAAAGCCGTGTTTGTAGTCTCAGAAACCGCTTGTATTGAGAACAGGATACAATTTGGTCATGGGTCCTGAACATACATTGAATAGTATTCATGGGCGATCATATATTGACGCACCCTTTACTGTCCTAGGCTGGCGAGACGCTATTAGTATATGTACACTCGCCAATACAGTTCGTGGAATGGAGAACCTCGCAAGTAGATCACGAGACTGTCCCAAGAGAGAACGTAGCGAAAAACTGATGATTATATATCATATGTAGATACAGAGAATGTTCTGAGAGAGAACGTAGCGACACAACACGGGTGTGTACATCAACTGTAGATACAGGGACTTTTCCAAGAGAGAACGTGGCGAGACAACTGAGGTGTGTACACCACCTGTAGATACAGGGACTGTTCCAAGAGAGAACGTAGCGACACAACTGAGGTGTGTACATCACCTGTAGATACAGGGACTGTCCCAAGAGAGAACGTGGCGAGACAACTGACGTTTGCACATCACCTGTAGATACAGGGACTGTCCCAAGAGAGAACGTGGCGAGACAACTGAGGTGTGTACATCACCTGTAGATACAGAGAATGTTCTGAGAGAGAACGTAGCGACACAACACGGGTGTGTACATCAACTGTAGATACAGGGACTTTTCCAAGAGAGAACGTGGCGAGACAACTGAGGTGTGTACACCACCTGTAGATACAGGGACTGTTCCAAGAGAGAACGTAGCGACACAACTGAGGTGTGTACATCACATGTAGATACAGGGACTGTCCCAAGAGAGAACGTGGCGAGACAACTGATGTTGCACATCACCTGCGGGTAGGATACAGGACTGTCCCAAGGGAGAACGTAGCGACACAACTGAGGTGTGTACATCACCTGTAGATACAGAGAATGTTCTGAGAGAGAACGTAGCGGCACAACACAGGTGTACATCAACTGTAGATACAGGGACTTTTCCAAGAGAGAACGTGGCGAGACAACTGAGGTGTGTACACCACCTGTAGATACAGGGACTGTTCCAAGAGATAACGTAGCGACACATCTGAGTTGTGTACATCACCTGTAGATACAGGGACTGTTCCAAGAGAGAACGTGGCGAGACAACTGATGTTTGCACATCACCTGTAGATACAGGGACTGTCCCAAGAGAGAACGTGGCGAGACAACTGAGGTGTGTACATCACCTGTAGATACAGAGACTGTTCCAAGAGAGAACGTGACGAGACAACTGAGGTTTGAACATCACCTGTAGATACAGGGGTTGTTCCAAGAGAGAACGTGGCGAGACAACTGATGTTTGCACATCACCTGTAGATACAGGGACTGTCCCAAGAGAGAACGTGGCGAGACAACAGAGGTGTGTACATCACCTGTAGATACAGAGACTGTTCCAAGAGAGAACGTGACGACACAACTGAGGTGTGTACATCACCTGTAGATACAGGGACTGTTCCAAGAGAGAACGTGACGAGACAACTGAGGTTTGTACATCACCTGTAGATACAGGGACTGTTCCAAGAGAGAACATAACGACACAACTGAGGTGTGTACATCACATGTAGATACAGGGACTGTTCCAAGAGAGAACATAACGACACAACTGAGGTGTGTACATCACCTGTAGATACAGGGGCTGTTCCAAGAGAGAACGTGGCGAGACAACAGAGGTGTGTACATCACATGTAGATACAGGGACTGTTCCAAGAGAGAACGTGGCGAGACAACTGAGGTGTGTACATCACCTGTAGATACAGGGACTGTTCCAAGAGAGAACGTGGCGAGACAACTGAGGTGTGTACATCACCTGTAGATACAGGGGCTGTTCCAAGAGAGAACGTGGCGAGACAACTGAGGTGTGTACATCCCATGTAGATACAGGGGCTGTTCCAAGAGAGAACGTGACGAGACAACTGAGGTGTGTACATCACCTGTAGATACAAGGGGTTTTCCAAAAGAGAACGAGGCGAGACAACTGAGGTGTGTACATCACCAGTAGATACAGGAACTGTTCCAAGAGAGAACGTGGCGAGACAACTGAGGTGTGTACATCACCTGTAGATACAGGGGCTGTTCCAAGAGAGAACGTGACGAGACAACCGAGGTTTGTACATTAAAAGTAATTGTCCAGCAAAAGTACGAATTTCAATAATGTTACTAAGCTGAATAATGCACTGAGCATTTCTGATGTGTCGTTGCTGAAAATAATAACGATTTTCTGAATCACTGTTGTTACCGGTAGTGTTTAATTACTTCGTGGTTGGAAATTTTCAGTTTTAAAGTGGTTTTATTTGAGTATACAATATGCAACGTTTACCACATCATTTTGGCCAAAAAAAAATTATTTAAATTTTCATACAACTATACGACCAATAATGTATAATTTCCTGTCTTTAGTACCAGCACTTCTCACCAAATTAGCAATATCACCGTACTAAACATTTTCAGTTATCATGGTTATTTTTACATTTTTGAGCTGTTTACAGAATCGCGTGATAGCCTTATTCAAATCCTTCGTTTGAAGGACCTTGTGGTAAATTTCCCCAATTCTTTTCGATTGTATTTTTTCCTTTACTGGTTTCAGTGAAATTTATCCTCTTTTTGAGAATGAGGTCTGTTGAACTCGGAAGCTTATATTAGGATAAATGCTGAAACAGTCACAATTTTGTTCATCTCTGGTTCAGTAACTCTTGGATTTTCTCATTCTTATGGCACCAGTTTTATACCTCCTTTTGAAAGATATTTTTTCAATTCAATTTGATTGTACCTAAACACCTTTTAGGAGCCGAGTAAAAACAGAGTAATTAACATTTAAAACAGTTAATGACATACCGAATAATGCATGGTGAATTTCCAATGTGTCGTTACTGAAAATAATAACGATTTTCTGAATTTGTTTATCACTGTTGTTGTTACCGGTAGTGTTTAATCACGTTTGTAGCTGATATTACAGGAGAAAGTTCAGATGTAAATCTGAAGATATCAGTCTTAGGATAGCGTATTACATTTAGCTAAAAACCTCGTAAGTTAATGTGAACAAACCGCCCCAGACGAGGTACGATTGGAGATGAAAAATGAGACTTTAAATATGAAATCGCGTCTCCACTAGCATATAAACTATGACATTTTCTTGAACTCTCTTTGATATATTGGCAGCATGAGTGCCATGATTTAGGTTTGTATGAAATTTATAGTTTTGGGTTCAATAAGCACGGTTTGCCTATCTGTAAAACATATGAAGATAAGCCATAACTACAAAATATTGACACATAATAATCCCCTTTTCAATCCCTAGTTGTCCGGCAAACCACATTTTGGTTATCGTTTATCTTCATATAAAAATGAAACTTTGTGGAGTATTGTTTTGGTCATTTGGTGCTCAATTTCAAATACGATCATTTGAGCTGTGCTATTTGTAAGAGTATGAAATGACCGATTGGATAGATTCGCGAGAAGATTCATTACTTTGATTCATGGTCTGCTGGTTCGAATACCAAAATCTTTCAATAATTTTATGCATTTTTTTACTTTGCACAATGCTTGCAAGATATATGTGAATATTTGTTTGTATAAAGAATGCTTCGAAATGATCTAAATCACAAGATATAATATTCAGCAAATATTGCAAAGATTTCTCTTTCCGTGCTACTGCTAGCTTTATCCGAGTGATCAGAGATTTGCACACAACACTATCTGTACTGATGCTACTGCTAGCTCTGTCCACGTGATCAGAGATTTGCACACAATATCTGGACTGATGCTACTGCTAGCTTTATCCGAGTGATCAGAGATTTGCACACAACACTATCTGTACTGATGCTACTGCTAGCTCTGTCCACGTGATCAGAGATTTGCACACAATATCTGGACTGACTCTACTGCTAGCTTTATCCGAGTGGTCAGTGATTTGCACACAACAATATCTGCACTGATTTGATCACTTTAAAGCATATAGTCGTAGAATAAGTGGACACAGAAAGCTCGTTCCGCGCAGTGAATTCTATATATATATATATTTGTTACCCGTTTGGATATAGTCGGTATCGAAGACCATTGTTGACAACAATGGTCTTGCCGTTTGTTCCTGATGTGGCAAGCAGAAGAAAAAAAGGCCAAATGAGAAAATTATTTTTTGACCAATCATAATGGGCCAATCGACAAAATGCAGTTTGGCCACAGCGGATCCATTTTAATCCTTATCAACAACAGTTGTACCAGCAGTATAGAAGTGGTGCATGTGCAGCTGGTAATCTGCATAAACCCGGAAGGGCTGTTCGATCAAATGAAGCTGATCGTTCAGGCTGAAGATTTGTGTTCTTGTTCAACCTGACGATAACACCGTGAAAAGGTACCTGTTCAGGCTGATTATATGGCACGGTCATGGAATCTGTTCAGACTGATGATATCTCCATGTCGGTGTATTTGTTCAGGTTTCATTGTGGAAAGGTGACGGTCTTGTCTAGTGTCTGTTTGGTCACACTTTGTGGTATATATTCCGTTCTCAGATGAACGATGGCGCCGTGTATCGCCAGGTCAAAGTATCAGTGCTGGGTGACGATATATCCAGATCAGGATATTTGTTCAGGCTGGCGACATCTCCCATGTCAGGATAATTAGGCTCATGCTATCTCCAGGTTAGTGTACTTGTTCATACTGATGATGTCTCCAGGTTAGTGTACCTGTTCATACTGATGATATCTCCAGGTTGGGGTACCTGTATAGACTGATGATACCTCCAGGTTATTGTACCTGTTCAGACTGATGATATCTCCAGGTTGGTGTACTTGTTCAGACTGATGATATCTCCAGGTTAGTGTATCTGTTTGGCATGATGATATTTCCAGGTTATTGTACCTGTTCAGGATGATGATATCTCCAGGTTATTGTACCTGTTCATACTGATGATACCTCCAGGTTATTGTACCTGTTCAAACTGATGATATCTCCAGGTTAGTATACTTGTTCATACTGATGATATCTCCAGGTTGGGGTACCTGTATAGACTGATGATATCTCCAGGTTATTGTACCTGTTCAGACATGATATCTCCAGGTTATTGTACCTGTTCAGACATGATATCTCCAGGTTATTGTACCTGTTTGGAATGATGATATCTCCAGGTTATTGTACCTGTTCAGGATGATATCTCCAGGTTATTGTACCTGTTTAGACTGATGATACCTCCAGGTTTGTGTACCTGTCTGGGCTGATGATATCTCCAGGCTATTGTACCTGTTCAGACTGATGATATCTCCAGGTCAGTGTACCAGTTCAGGATGATGATATCTCCAGGATATTGTACCTGTTCAGACTGATGATATCTCGATATCTCCAGGTTAGTGTACCTGTTCAGGATGATGATATCTCCATGCTATTGTACCTGTTCAGACTGATGATATCTCCAGGTTATTGTACCTGTTCAGACTGATGATATCTCCAGGGTATTATACCTGTTTGGAATGATGATATCTCCAGGTTAGTGTACCTGTTCAGGATGACGATATCTCCAGGTTATTGTACCTGTTTAGACTGATGATACCTCCAGGTTTGTGTACCTGTCTGGGCTGATGATATCTCCAGGCTATTGTACCTGTTCAGACTGATGATATCTCCAGGTTATTGTACCTGTTCAGACATATCTCCAGGTGAGGGTATATACCTCTTCAGACTGATGATGTCTCCAGGTTAGTGTACCTGTTCAGGATGACGGTATTTCCGGGTTATTGTAGCTGTTCAGACTGGTGATATCTCCAGGTTAGTGTACCTGTTCAGGATGACGATATCTCCAGGTTATTGTACCTGTTCAGACTGGTGAAATCTCCAGATTAATGTACCCGCTCAGACTGGTGATATCTCCAGCTTAGTGTACCGGTTCAGATTGACGATATCCCCAAGCTAGTGTACCTGTTCAGACTGGTGATATCTCCAGGCTATTGTACCTGTTCAAACTGGTGATATCTCCAGGTTTGTGTACCTGTTCATACTGATGATATCTCCAGGTTATTGTACCTGTTCAGACTGGTGATATCTCCAGGTTAGTGTATCCTGTTCAGGATGACGATATCTCCAGGTTATTGTACCTGTTCAGACTGGTGATATCTCCAGGTTAATGTACCTGTTCAGACTGATGATATCTCCAGGTTAGTGTACCTGTTCAGACTGATGATATCTCCAGGTTAGTGTACCTGTTCAGACTGATGATATCTCCAGGTTAGTGTACCTGTTCAGACTGATATCTCCAGGTTAGTATACCTGATCAGCCTGATGAGGTCTCCAGGTTAGTGTACCTGATCATACTGATGATATCTCCAGGTTAGTGTACCTGTTCAGGATGATGATATCTCCAGGTTATTGTACCTGTTCAGACTGGTGATATCTCCAGGTTAGTGTACCTGTTCATACTGACGATATCTCCAGGTTATTGTACCTGTTCAGACTGGTGATATCTCCAGGTTAATGTACCTGACCATACTGATGATGTCTCCAGGTTATTGTACCTGTTCATACTGATGATATCTCCAGGTTATTGCACCTGTTCATACTGATGATATCTCCAGGTTATTGTACCTGTTCAGACTGATGATATCTCCAGGTTAGTATACCTGATCAGCCTGATGAGGTCTCCAGGTTAGTGTACCTGACCATACTGATGATATCTCCAGGTTAGTGTACTTGTTCAGGCTGATGATATCTCCAGGTTAGTGTACCTGTTCAGACTGATGATCTCTCCAGGTTAATGTACCTGTTCTGGCTGATGATATCTCAAGTTTTGTATACCTGTTCAGGCTGATGATATCACCAGGTTAGTGTACCTGTTCAGGCTGATGATATCTCCAGGTTATTGTACCAGTTCAGACTGATATCTCCAGCTTAGTGTACCTGTTCAGACTGATGGTATCTCCAGGTTAGTGTACCTGTTCAGGCTGATGATATCTCCAGGTTAATGTACCTGTTCAGACTGATGATATCTCCAGGTTAGTGTACCTGCTCAGGTTGATGATATCTCCAGGTTAGTGTACCTATTCAGACTGATGATATCTCAAGTTTTGTGTACCTGTTCTGGCTGATGATATCTCCAGGTTAGTGTACCTGTTCAGGATGATGATATCTCCAGGTCTGTGTACCTGTTCATACTGATGATATCTCCAGGTTAGTGTATCTGTTCAGACTGATGATATCTGCAGGTTAGTGTACTTGTTCAGACTGATGATATCTGCAGGTTAGTGTATCTGTTCAGACTGATGATATCCCCAGGTTAGTGTACCTGTTCAGACTGATGATATCTCCAGGTTAGTGTACCTGTTCAGACTGATATCTGCAGGTTAGTGTACCTGTTCAGGCTGATGATATCTCCAGGTTAATTTACCTGTTCAGACTGATGATATCTCCAGGTTAGTGTACCTGTTCAGACTGATATCTCCAGGTTAGTGTGCCTGTTCAGGCTGATGATATCTCCAGGTTAGTGTACCTGTTCAGCCTGATGATATCTCTAGGTTAGTGTACCTGTTCAGGCTGATGATATCTCCAGGTTAGTGTACCTGTTCAGACTGATGATATCTCCAGGTTAGTGTACCTGCTCAGGCTGATGATATGTCCAGGTTAGTGTACCTGTTCAGACTGATGATATCTCCAGGTTAGTGTACCTGTTAGGCTGATGATGTCTCCAGGTTAGTGTACTTGTTCAGACTGATGATATCTCCAGGTTAGTGTACCTGTTTAGAATGATGATATCTCCAGGTTAGTGTACCTGTTCAGACTGATGATCTCTCCAGGTTAATGTACCTGTTCTGGCTGATGATATCTCAAGTTTTGTGTACCTGTTCAGGCTGATGATATCACCAGGTTAGTGTACCTGTTCAGGCTGATGATATCTCCAGGTTATTGTACCAGTTCAGACTGATATCTCCAGATTAGTGTACCTGTTCAGACTGATGATATCTGCAGGTTAGTGTACCTGTTCAGACTGATGATATCTCCAGGTTAGTGTACCTGTTCAGGCTGATGATATCTCCAGGTTAATGTACCTGTTCAGGCTGATGATATCTCCAAGTTAGTGTACTTGTTCAGACTGATGATATCTGCAGGTTAGTGTACCTGTTCAGACTGATGATATCTCCAGGTTAGTGTACCTGTTCAGGCTGATGATATCTCCAGGTTAATGTACCTGTTCAGGCTGATGATATCTCCAAGTTAGTGTACTTGTTCTGGCTGATGATATCTCCAGGTTAGTGTACTTGTTCAGGATGATGATATCTCCAGGTTAGTGTACCTGTTCAGACTGATGATATCTCAAGTTTTGTGTACCTATTCAGGCTGATCATATCTCCAGGTTAGTGTACTTGTTCAGACTGATGATATCTCCAGGTTAGTGTATCTGTTCAGACTGATGATATCTGCAGGTTAGTGTATCTGTTCAGACTGATATCTCCAAGTTAGTGTACTTGTTCAGGCTGATGATATCTCCAGGTTAATGTACCTGTTCAGACTGATCATATCTCCAGGTTAGTGTACCTGTTCAGACTGATATCTCCAGGTTAGTGTGCCTGTTCAGGCTGATGATATCTCCAGGTTAGTGTACCTGTTCAGGCTGATGATATCTCCAGGTTAGTGTACCTGTTCAGGCTGATGATATCTCCAGGTTAGTGTACCTGTTCAGATTGATGATATCTCCAGGTTAGTGTTATTGCTCAGGCTGATGATATGTCCAGGTTAGTGTACCTGTTCAGACTGATGATATCTCCAGGTTAGTGTACCTGTTAGGCTGATGATGTCTCCAGGTTAGTGTACTTGTTCAGACTGATGATATCTCCAGGTTAGTGTACCTGTTTAGAATGATGATATCTCCAGGTTAGTGTACCTGTTCAGACTGATGATCTTTCCAGGTTAATGTACCTGTTCTGGCTGATGATATCTCAAGTTTTGTGTACCTGTTCAGGCTGATGATATCACCAGGTTAGTGTACCTGTTCAGGCTGATGATATCTCCAGGTTATTGTACCAGTTCAGACTGATATCTCCAGATTAGTGTACCTGTTCAGACTGATGATATCTCCAGGTTAGTGTACCTGTTCAGACTGATGATATCTTCAGGTTAGTGTACCTGTTCAGGCTGATGATATCTCCAGGTTAATGTACCTGTTCAGACTGATGATATCTCCAGGTTAGTGTACCTGTTCAGGTTGATGATATCTCCAGGTTAGTGTACCTGTTCAGACTGATGATATCTCAAGTTTTGTGTACCTGTTCTGGCTGATGATATCTCCAGGTTAGTGTACCTGTTCAGGATGATGATATCTCCAGGTTAGTGTACCTGTTCAGAGTGATGATATCTCAATTTTTGTGTACCTATTCAGGCTGATCATATCTCCAGGTTAGTGTACTTGTTCAGACTGATGATATCTCCAGGTTAGTGTATCTGTTCAGACTGATGATATCTGCAGGTTAGTGTATCTGTTCAGACTGATGATATCTGCAGGTTAGTGTATCTGTTCAGACTGATGATATCTGCAGGTTAGTGTATCATTTCAGACTGATGATATCTCCAGGTTAGTGTACCTGTTCAGACTGATGATTTCTCCAGGTTAGTGTATCTGTTCAGACTGATGATATCTGCAGGTTAGTGTATCTGTTCAGACTGATGATATCTGCAGGTTAGTGTATCTGTTCAGGCTGGTGATATGTCCAGGTTAGTGTACCTGTTCAGACTGATGATATATCCAGGTTAGTGTACCTGTTCAGACTGATGATATCTCCAGGTTAGTGTACCTGTTAGGCTGTTGATGTCTCCAGGTTAGTGTACTTGTTCAGACTGATGATATCTCCAGGTTAGTGTACCTGTTTAGAATGATGATATCTCCAGGTTAGTGTACCTGTTCAGACTGATGATCTCTCCAGGTTAATGTACCTGTTCTGGCTGATGATATCTCAAGTTTTGTGTACCTGTTCAGGCTGATGATATCACCAGGTTAGTGTACCTGTTCAGGCTGATGATATCTCCAGGTTATTGTACCAGTTCAGAATGATATCTCAAGATTAGTGTACCTGTTCAGACTGATGATATCTCCAGGTTAGTGTACCTGTTAGGCTGATGATGTCTCCAGGTTAGTGTACTTGTTCAGACTGATGATATCTCCAGGTTAGTGTACCTGTTTAGAATGATGATATCTCCAGGTTAGTGTACCTGTTCAGACTGATGATCTCTCCAGGTTAATGTACCTGTTCTGGCTGATGATATCTCAAGTTGTGTGTACCTGTTCAGGCTGATGATATCACCAGGTTAGTGTACCTGTTCAGGCTGATGATATCTCCAGGTTATTGTACCAGTTCAGACTGATATCTCCAGATTAGTGTACCTGTTCAGACTGATGATATCTGCAGGTTAGTGTACCTGTTCAGACTGATGATATCTCCAGGTTAGTGTACCTGTTCAGGCTGATGATATCTCCAGGTTAATGTACCTGTTCAGGCTGATGATATCTCCAAGTTAGTGTACTTGTTCAGACTGATGATATCTGCAGGTTAGTGTACCTGTTCAGACTGATGATATCTCCAGGTTAGTGTACCTGTTCAGGCTGATGATATCTCCAGGTTAATGTACCTGTTCAGGCTGATGATATCTCCAAGTTAGTGTACTTGTTCTGGCTGATGATATCTCCAAGTTAGTGTACTTGTTCTGGCTGATGATATCTCCAGGTTAGTGTACCTGTTCAGGATGATGATATCTCCAGGTTAGTGTACCTGTTCAGACTCATGATATCTCAAGTTTTGTGTACCTATTCAGGCTGATCATATCTCCAGGTTAGTGTACTTGTTCAGACTGATGATATCTGCAGGTTAGTGTATCTGTTCAGACTGATGATATCTGCAGGTTAGTGTATCTGTTCAGACTGATATCTCCAGGTTAGTGTACCTGTTCAGGCTGATGATATATCCAGGTTAATGTACCTGTTCAGACTGATCATATCTCCAGGTTAGTGTACCTGTTCAGACTGATATCTCCAGGTTAGTGTGCCTGTTCAGGCTGATGATATCTCCAGGTTAGTGTACCTGTTCAGGCTGATGATATCTCCAGGTTAGTGTACCTGTTCAGGCTGATGATATCTCCAGGTTAGTGTACCTGCTCAGGCTGATGATATGTCCAGGTTAGTGTACCTGCTCACACTGATGATATCTCCAGGTTAGTGTACCTGTTAGGCTGATGATGTCTCCAGGTTAGTGTACTTGTTCAGACTGATGATATCTCCAGGTTAGTGTACCTGTTTAGAATGATAATATCTCCAGGTTAGTGTACCTGTTCAGACTGATGATCTCTCCAGGTTAATGTACCTGTTCTGGCTGATGATATCCCAAGTTTTGTGTACCTGTTCAGGCTGATGATATCACCAGGTTAGTGTACCTGTTCAGGCTGATGATATCTCCAGGTTATTGTACCAGTTCAGACTGATATCTGCAGATTAGTGTACCTGTTCAGACTGATGATATCTCCAGGTTAGTGTACCTGTTCAGACTGATGATATCTTCAGGTTAGTGTACCTGTTCAGGCTGATGATATCTCCAGGTTAATGTACCTGTTCAGACTGATGATATCTCCAGGTTAGTGTACCTGTTCAGGTTGATGATATCTCCAGGTTAGTGTACCTGTTCAGACTGATGATATCTCAAGTTTTGTGTACCTGTTCTGGCTGATGATATCTCCAGGTTAGTGTACCTGTTCAGGATGATGATATCTCCAGGTTAGTGTACCTGTTCAGAGTGATGATATCTCAATTTTTGTGTACCTATTCAGGCTGATCATATCTCCAGGTTAGTGTACTTGTTCAGACTGATGATATCTCCAGGTTAGTGTATCTGTTCAGACTGATGATATCTGCAGGTTAGTGTATCTGTTCAGACTGATGATATCTGCAGGTTAGTGTATCTGTTCAGACTGATGATATCTGCAGGTTAGTGTATCATTTCAGACTGATGATATCTCCAGGTTAGTGTACCTGTTCAGACTGATGATTTCTCCAGGTTAGTGTATCTGTTCAGACTGATGATATCTGCAGGTTAGTGTATCTGTTCAGACTGATGATATCTGCAGGTTAGTGTATCTGTTCAGGCTGGTGATATGTCCAGGTTAGTGTACCTGTTCAGACTGATGATATATCCAGGTTAGTGTACCTGTTCAGACTGATGATATCTCCAGGTTAGTGTACCTGTTAGGCTGATGATGTCTCCAGGTTAGTGTACTTGTTCAGACTGATGATATCTCCAGGTTAGTGTACCTGTTTAGAATGATGATATCTCCAGGTTAGTGTACCTGTTCAGACTGATGATCTCTCCAGGTTAATGTACCTGTTCTGGCTGATGATATCTCAAGTTTTGTGTACCTGTTCAGGCTGATGATATCACCAGGTTAGTGTACCTGTTCAGGCTGATGATATCTCCAGGTTATTGTACCAGTTCAGACTGATATCTCAAGATTAGTGTACCTGTTCAGACTGATGATATCTCCAGGTTAGTGTACCTGTTAGGCTGATGATGTCTCCAGGTTAGTGTACTTGTTCAGACTGATGATATCTCCAGGTTAGTGTACCTGTTTAGAATGATGATATCTCCAGGTTAGTGTACCTGTTCAGACTGATGATCTCTCCAGGTTAATGTACCTGTTCTGGCTGATGATATCTCAAGTTTTGTGTACCTGTTCAGGCTGATGATATCACCAGGTTAGTGTACCTGTTCAGGCTGATGATATCTCCAGGTTATTGTACCAGTTCAGACTGATATCTCCAGATTAGTGTACCTGTTCAGACTGATGATATCTGCAGGTTAGTGTACCTGTTCAGACTGATGATATCTCCAGGTTAGTGTACCTGTTCAGGCTGATGATATCTCCAGGTTAATGTACCTGTTCAGGCTGATGATATCTCCAAGTTAGTGTACTTGTTCAGACTGATGATATCTGCAGGTTAGTGTACCTGTTCAGACTGATGATATCTCCAGGTTAGTGTACCTGTTCAGGCTGATGATATCTCCAGGTTAATGTACCTGTTCAGGCTGATGATATCTCCAAGTTAGTGTACTTGTTCTGGCTGATGATATCTCCAAGTTAGTGTACTTGTTCTGGCTGATGATATCTCCAGGTTAGTGTACCTGTTCAGGATGATGATATCTCCAGGTTAGTGTACCTGTTCAGACTGATGATATCTCAAGTTTTGTGTACCTATTCAGGCTGATCATATCTCCAGGTTAGTGTACTTGTTCAGACTGATGATATCTCCAGGTTAGTGTATCTGTTCAGACTGATGATATCTGCAGGTTAGTGTATCTGTTCAGACTGATATCTCCAGGTTAGTGTACCTGTTCAGGCTGATGATATCTCCAGGTTAATGTACCTGTTCAGACTGATCATATCTCCAGGTTAGTGTACCTGTTCAGACTGATATCTCCAGGTTAGTGTGCCTGTTCAGGCTGATGATATCTCCAGGTTAGTGTACCTGTTCAGGCTGATGATATCTCCAGGTTAGTGTACCTGTTCAGGCTGATGATATCTCCAGGTTAGTGTACCTGTTCAGATTGATGATATCTCCAGGTTAGTGTTATTGCTCAGGCTGATGATATGTCCAGGTTAGTGTACCTGTTCAGACTGATGATATCTCCAGGTTAGTGTACCTGTTAGGCTGATGATGTCTCCAGGTTAGTGTACTTGTTCAGACTGATGATATCTCCAGGTTAGTGTACCTGTTTAGAATGATGATATCTCCAGGTTAGTGTACCTGTTCAGACTGATGATCTTTCCAGGTTAATGTACCTGTTCTGGCTGATGATATCTCAAGTTTTGTGTACCTGTTCAGGCTGATGATATCACCAGGTTAGTGTACCTGTTCAGGCTGATGATATCTCCAGGCTATTGTACCAGTTCAGACTGATATCTCCAGATTAGTGTACCTGTTCAGACTGATGATATCTCCAGGTTAGTGTACCTGTTCAGACTGATGATATCTTCAGGTTAGTGTACCTGTTCAGGCTGATGATATCTCCAGGTTAATGTACCTGTTCAGACTGATGATATCTCCAGGTTAGTGTACCTGTTCAGGTTGATGATATCTCCAGGTTAGTGTACCTGTTCAGACTGATGATATCTCAAGTTTTGTGTACCTGTTCTGGCTGATGATATCTCCAGGTTAGTGTACCTGTTCAGGATGATGATATCTCCAGGTTATTGTACCTGTTCAGACTGATGATATATCAATTTTTGTGTACCTATTCAGGCTGATCATATCTCCAGGTTAGTGTACTTGTTCAGACTGATGATATCTCCAGGTTAGTGTATCTGTTCAGACTGATGATATCTGCAGGTTAGTGTATCTATTCATACTGATGATATCTCCAGGTTAGTGTATCTATTCATACTGATGATATCTCCAGGTTAGTGTATCTATTCATACTGATGATATCTCCAGGTTAGTGTACCTGTTCATACTGATGATATCTCCAGGTTAGTGTATCTATTCATACTGATGATATCTCCAGGTTAGTGTATCTGTTCATACTGATGATATCTCCAGGTTAGTGTATCTGTTCAGGCTGGTGATATGTCCAGGTTAGTGTACCTGTTCAGACTGATGATATATCCAGGTTAGTGTACCTGTTCAGACTGATGATATCTCCAGGTTAGTGTACCTGTTAGGCTGATGATGTCTCCAGGTTAGTGTACTTGTTCAGACTGATGATATCTCCAGGTTAGTGTACCTGTTTAGAATGATGATATCTCCAGGTTAGTGTACCTGTTCAGACTGATGATCTCTCCAGGTTAATGTACCTGTTCTGGCTGATGATATCTCAAGTTTTGTGTACCTGTTCAGGCTGATGATATCACCAGGTTAGTGTACCTGTTCAGGCTGATGATATCTCCAGGATATTGTACCAGTTCAGATTGATATCTCCAGATAGTGTACCTGTTCAGACTGATGATATCTGCAGGTTAATGTACCTGTTCAGACTGATGATATCTCCAGGTTAGTGTCCCTGTTCAGGCTGATGATATCTCCAGGTTAATGTACCTGTTCAGGCTGATGATATCTCCAGGTTAGTGTACTTGTTCAGACTGATGATATCTCCAGGTTAGTGTACCTGTTCAGGTTGATGATATCTCCAGGTTAGTGTACCTGTTCAGACTGATGATATCTCAAGTTTTGTGTACCTGTTCTGGCTGATGATATCTCCAGGTTAGTGTACCTGTTCAGGATGATGATATCTCCAGGTTAGTGTACCTGTTCAGAGTGATGATATCTCAATTTTTGTGTACCTATTCAGGCTGATCATATCTCCAGGTTAGTGTACTTGTTCAGACTGATGATATCTCCAGGTTAGTGTATCTGTTCAGACTGATGATATCTGCAGGTTAGTGTATCTGTTCAGACTGATGATATCTGCAGGTTAGTGTATCATTTCAGACTGATGATATCTCCAGGTTAGTGTACCTGTTCAGACTGATGATATCTCCAGGTTAGTGTATCTGTTCAGACTGATGATATCTGCAGGTTAGTGTATCTGTTCAGACTGATGATATCTGCAGGTTAGTGTATCTGTTCAGGCTGATGATATGTCCAGGTTAGTGTACCTGTTCAGACTGATGATATCTCCAGGTTAGTGTACCTGTTAGGCTGATGATATCTCCAGGTTAGTGTACTTGTTCAAACTGATGATATCTCCAGGTTAGTGTACCTGTTAGGCTGATGATATCTCCAAGTTAGTGTACTTGTTCAGACTGATGATATCTCCAGGTTAGTGTACCTGTTCAGGCTGATGATATCTCCTGGTTAGTATACCTGTTCAGACTGATGTCTCCAGGTTAGTGTATCTGTTCAGGATGATATCTCCAGGTTATGATTCCTGTTCAGAATGATGATATCTCCAGAATATCCAGAATTCCTGGTCATTTTCAATGTCTTGTATTTCCCTTGTTTCCAAACATGGAGCAGAGTTGAGCCAGTTGCAGCAAAGGGCGCTGCGCCATATTATGGTCACCATGGTCACTGAGCTTGAAAGCGACGTTAAACCCTATTCACTCACTCACTCACTGAGCTTGAAAGAAGTCCGGCTATTCACAAAATCAAACTAGCATGATACATATAGATTATCACTACGAGTGCTCATTTATCTGATTTTTATCACACGAATTTGATAAAACCCATATGAAACGAGCTTTAGCGAGTTTCATATGGGTTTTATCAAACGAGTGTGATAAAAATCAGATAAATGACCACGAGTGTTATAATTTATTTCTCACATCAAAATAATGTTGAAAAATATCCAAAAATATAGTTAGCAAACTGTAAGGGTGTGATACAGGTTTTGTATCACATGGGTGTATCACATTGCTTTTGGCTGCAGTGATGTGAGAAAATAATATACTCTGTAGCTTTTGCCTTCTTCGTCAGGTTCTAGGGCTGATATAAAAGTATGCAAGCAGTATTGTGTTCTAGGCAGAATTGCGTAAGTTATTTTGTTATGTACTTTTCATCCCTGTTAGTATTGACATTATGGTGCTCAACTGGTACTTCGCTTGTCGGAACGGGGAAGGGGGATAGATAATTGGGTGAATAGATAGCGAACAGACAAATATATATACTCTTTGCAGCATTAAGTACTGATTCTGAGGAAATAAACGTATTCGGCATTTTTATAGTACTGCCTGCTGGTTTCGATTCCCCTTGCTGTTCTTGTTTTTGTTTTTTTTGTGTTGCCTGGTGTCTGCTGATTTTGTGGGCATTTTTGTTAGCGCCATTGACTTATTTTTGCTGGGGCCGAGGCAAACGGCCCTCAGTTTCAAGATAACTCCGCTATCACGGCACCAATTTTTCATGCCGAAAGCTTTGTTATGTGTTGGTCTCAGGCTGGAGAATCTATGGAACAATCGGCCATCAGTATCAAGGTAGTTTTATGGGTTTCATGTTATTATTTAGTGGTTGATTGTTTCTTAAACCACCGAAGGTCATGGGCATTTCAGAAGCTGTAAAACGGTCGGCTCTCAGTATCAAGGTAACTCCGCTATTCTATAGTTCGGTTATGGCTAGCAGTCCGCATGCACGGGGATAGTGTTACATGTACATACTGGAATAATAGCCAACAGATTTAATCAAACTTATTAAGGACGTGAATACCTGGTTTCTAATGGGTGGTTTAGGGTTTAATATCGCTGGTGATATTTAAGGGGTGGTGATTTTTTTAGTTCGTTTAAGTGCCTCACCTTTTGGGTAGTGTTTTGGGCATTCAAGTAGCACACATGTTCTATTGTTTCTACTACATTGTTGCATGCGGTACAGAGTGGTGAGATGTTTTTCAGAAATATGGAAAGATGTGACCTATGTCCGGTTTTGAACAGTTTCACTCTGATGATGATGGGATCATCACGTTCATTGTCAAACTGGAATACCTGGACTTGTCCTTTCTCTCCATCAAGGATCTTATGTAACCATCTTCCACGTTTTTCTTCGTTCTATTCTTTTTGCCACTGAGGCTAGTGGGGCGAATGGTGTACAAACGAACTTATATGACCACTCACCCACTCTCACTCACTCACTTACTCACTCACTCACTCACACACACTCACTCACCATCGTTAGCGCGTCCATGCGTTAAGATGGGCGTTGGGAACGCCTAACGGGCGTTGGGTAAGCCTCGCTCACTCACCCACTCACTCACTCTCACTCACGAACTCACTCATGCATGTACTTTGGTAACGAAAAAGGGAAGGTAACTCTACCATGGTTGATCAACCCACATCCACAGTATCCCTGAGATGATGAGTTCGGCATGCACTCCAGCGATCACGAGCCGGCCCTATTGATTAGTGTATAAGAGTAGCCATGTCTCAATCGACACACTGGTGCAGTCCGATGGTCTCCCACGAATGCTTCACTTTGATATCTCGCGAAGCTCAATCGGGCAAATATTGGTCCGTCGCGACCACAAAACGTCCATTCAAATACACTTTTCCTACTGCGCATGCGTAGATAGAGGATATTCCCTCTCCACATCCATTCAGTTGAACGCTCCCTCATGAGTGCTTCAAACCGATACCAGCAGGGGGGTTGCCCCTTCTCTCGATGTATGGCTGTGTATGGGGATTTTTACGGTGGACCATGATATCCTCCTGCATAAATTAGCTCATTATGGGTTTCGGGGAAGTTCTAATGACTGGTTTCGAAGTTATTTGTCATCTCGCACTCAGTGCACAAAATATAACGATACCTTGTCAGCCTACAAACCAATATCATGTGGTGTACCACAGGGTTCTATTTTAGGTCCTATTCTTTTTCTGATTTATATAAACGATTTGTCCTCGGTAAGCAGCATTGTTGAACTAATTCTTTTTGCAGATGATACCTCAGTAATTCTCGCTGATGACGATCCGAAACTCTTGTTTGAGATTATGACGTTGGAACTTAATAAACTATCCGACTGGTTTTCATGCAACAGATTATCCCTGAATATTAAAAAGACTAAATTTATGATAATAAGTCCGTCTAAGAAATGTAAAATGCCAATGCACAATGATTTATCTATTTCCGGAATCCCTATCGAAGAAGTAAACCAATTTAAATTTCTTGGAGTAATTTTTAACAACAAATTAAACTGGCTCTCGCATATTGAGGATATAAGGAACAAGGTTAGCAGGAGTATAGGAATAATTCGTCATATTAAGGATAATTTGAATAGAAAAACTCTTTTCATTCTATACTACTCACTGATATATCCATACTTATCATATTGCAATATCGTTTGGGGAAATACTTATCATACCCATCTTCAACCGTTGCTGCTGTTACAAAAAAAGGCTATACGTTTAATCACATTTTCGTCAAAATATGACAATACCGCCCCATTATTCCAAAAATTACAAATATTGTCCATAAAACAAATAAACGACTACCAGGTGTTAATTTTTGTGGACAAATTTTTCAATCGCACAGACCTAATTCCAAACTCTTTTAGATCATATTTTTCAAAATTATCTGCTGTCCACAGGTACCCAACTAGACAGGCTAAATTAAATTTATATCGCGATTTTTACTACTCTGACTTATCTTTTTATAGTACTAAAACAAAGGGTCCTAAAATATGGAACAATTTACCCTCTCAGTTAAAATCTCACGTTTCGCTCTCATTATTCAAATCGATGATAAAATCGTATTTATTACTGGAACATAATTAGACATCTATTCTGTTTGCCGTCTGTGGAAGTTGGAAATTAAATTTGTATTTTTGTTTTAAACAAAATTGAATTGTCTCACTATGTTAGAGTTTACCGCATATTATCATCTTTGTAAATATAATTATTATTTTGGGATAAAACAAACCCCTCGGGGTTTTCATCCCGCCACTATTATATTTTGTTTACTAAACATTGTTATGCATGGTGAAATAAAAATCAAATCAAATCAAATCAAATAACCCAGATGCTGTATCGGGGACCCTTGACTTCGATTTTTGACCTTTGTTACATCACAGGTGTCGAAAGAGACCGTAGACACCTGGGGATTTCGAGGTCTCTTGAGCTTTGACCTCTAATTGAACTTTGCGATGTCATTTCCCCTTCCGGACACGTAACCGAAACTGACCTTTGACCCCTGTGAGCCAACATTATCCGATATTGTACGCAAGCACAGGGGCCAAAGGTCAGTTCCGGTCACATGACTGCAACCGAAATTCATGTCACAATGTGCACTCAGAGGTCACAGGTCGAAAAACTCTAAAATGCCCTTTCTATACTACTGAGACCCCACCACAGGCCTGGTAGTGTTAATCCACAATCCAAGGAACGTCGATACGAATCTAACGTCAGTTTCTCCTGATGAAGAGGGGATGGCTATCTTTGCGACTATAACATTTTTTTACGAGCTCATTGTAATCATCCACAAAGCTCGTCCTCATGTTGCCTTTCTGCGTCGAATGACACGGAGTGCTGTAAACATCACGGCAATGGATACTAAAACAGATAGCTCTCTTCCGGTTCCGTTCACGTAACCGGAACTGACCTTTGACCCCTGCGCTTGTGTACAATGCCAAATAATAATGGCGCGCAGGGGTCAACGGTCAGTTTTGCCCACGTCACCGGAAACGGAGGTGACGTCACAAAGTGCTCTGAGAGGTCAAAGTTCAAGAAATGTCGAAACTCCCTTTCAAATGGTCAAGTGTTGTCTACTGGCCCTTTCGGCACCTGGCCATAACTACGAGTGTCCGTAGTGGTGTAGGTGAGGTCACAAATGTCAAAAGACAACGGAAATCTCCGGCAACACCCGGTGAACAAAGGCAATGTCCGGTCATCTCTCGAAATGTCCGGTGCATAATTGAAGTCAAGGGTCCCGGATATAGCTGCTAGATTATACGCCCCACTAGTCCTAGCTGGAGTCGAATCCGTACTGCGCACCCCAGAAGGGGGCACGTTATCCACTGCACCACGAATCAGCCCATACTAACGAAGGTTGAAAATACCCTAATATACCTACCAGAGGGCAGATCTATATACGCCTATGGTGTAGGCCAAAATCAGGAACGCACGCATGGACATTCGCAGTATGGAGTATTGGGGTGGTCATTTTTTCCTTTTGGATTTTATTATGGGGTGTGGCACCTTTTTCTTTGTCTCGCGATGTCGAACACGATGAGAGGGGTTTCGAGGTCATGGGTTGACTTTCGCTGAAAACTTCAGGTAGGTCTGGGGTGGACATGTTAATTTCATTCTGGCCCAGTGGACAGTGTTAGTCCCAATGGGAACCTACTCATGGACATTTGCGGTATTCAGTGTGACATCTTCTTCCTCGTCTCGTGGAAGACGATGGGAGGCGTCACGATGCCATGCGTTGACTTTTGTTAAAAAGTGCTGATGACGCTGACGACGATTTGAGGTCTAGTTGAACCCATAGTTGTCCGATTGGGTCGTGTGAAGTATCAGTTTGAAGCAGGCGTGGGGGACGGATCTTGAACATTTATCTGCCCATTTGCAATAAAACAAATTGTATTTGAATGGACGTTTTAGGGTCGCGACGGACCAATATTGGCTCGATTGGGGAGATATAAAAATCATGCATTCGTGGGGGACCATCCTGCATTTCTGGGGGACCATCCGACTGAACTAGTGTGTCGTCCGTTTTCAACATTCTGCGCATGCACAGACAGGGAATTATGAGAAAAGGGCATTGTAAGGGACATTTTGGGGTCGAGGTGGACCCATAGTGGTCCGTTTGGGTCGTGCGAGGTATCAGTTTGAAGCACTCATACGGGAGCGTCCAACTGAATGGATGTGGGGTGAGCATACGAATGCGCAGTAGAAAAAGTCATTTGAATGGCCGTTTTGGAGTCGCGACGGACCAATATTAGTCCGATTGGGCTGCGGGAGATATCAAAGTGTAGTGTTTGTCGGGGACTATCCGACTGGACTAGCGTGTCGATTGAGGCAGGACTACCCTTATACACTAATCTAAGGGGCGACTCGTGGACGCTGGAGTATATCCCGAAATCATGATCTCAGACAAACTGGGGGTGTGGATTACCATGGTAGGGTTACCTCCTCAACTTGGGTACAAAAGTGTATGCGTGAGTGAGGCGTGCCCAATGACCGTTTTAACTTATTGACGCACAAGCGATGGTGAGTGAGTGAGTGAGTTTGTGAGTGTGAGAGAGAGTGGGTGAGTGAGGCTTTGAGTGAGAGTGAGGCGTGCCCAATGCCATTATTAACGCGTGGACGCAGTAGCGATGGTGAGTGAGTGAGTGCGAGTGAATAAGTGAGTGAGTGAGTGAGTGATTTAGAATGAGTGAGTTGTCATATAAGGTCGTTTGTTCACCATTAGCCCCAGTATGTGTGCACCCCTTGCATCTTAACGCCATGATGTGGACAGATGAGAGAACAGCAACAAGAATCACAGGTCAATCATTTTATTTTATTATCCTCTCCAGTACAGGATACCCACGCTGGGGGAGCCACGTTGGTTATGTTTACAATTCAAGTATGCTCTTGTCCAATCAGAGGCCGTCCTTTGAGGATGTTCAATCTCCGACCAGAGTCGCTTTTGGCCAAAGCGACGTCGCGCAGTCCAGGCTACCGGTGAGGCAGCATGTCCTGAAACAGTTGTTTGCGCATTCTGACTGCATTTTTTAGGGCCTCGGTATGTGGTAACTCATTATCCTCTTTCAAATGACGCTTGGTTTTTATGATAGACCTGTGCGTGTGGTCGCCACTCGTTTCACGCGACAGCAGGCTATATCGTTTATAGATGGCCAGGACTGGGTTTTTTCTGATGTTCGGGTGTGTCACCATGAACCTGTGACGTAGGTTCAATTTTTTAATTCCCACCGGAGATAGCGAACTCCTGAACACGGCCTGTTCCGCACACAGTCCAATGGTACCCGTTAATCAACGTAATGTCCGGTCACGACCTGTAGCGTCTGTGCCGTACATCTAAACCCCATCCAGTGGCAAACAGTAATTCAACTTTTTAATTCCCACCAGAGATAGCGAACTCCTGAACGCGGCCTGTTCTGCACACAGTCCAATGGTACCCGTTAATCAACGTAATGTCCGGTCACGACCTGTAGCGTCTGTGCCGTACATCTAAACCCCATCCACTGGCGAACAATAATTCCGGCCCAAACAGTTCCAACCGAACACACAATACAGGTTGTCTGATATACAGGGAATAATCTCTTTCAATACATAACTAGTATTGTTCCGTTATCGTTATCAATTATTATTCAATAGCCATTAACAGTTACTCAATGCAAATGCGTACGTTCATTTCATCGAAGAAAATACCGCTAATACAAAAGAATATAGATAACGTTCATCGCTGATAAATATTACAGACAATTATATACGATAAACCTCCAAATGTTTTACACATGGCAAAACCCTAATTACTCTTATACTCACGGTTTACAAGACCAAACACAGAGTCTCCGAAGGTTGGAGTCGTCCGCTGGCTTTTGGAAGAGACTTACGATATACAGAATTAAACCACAGCTCAACAACTCAAAACAAACTTTGCACACGACACCACAGAACCGCAACCTGTTTGACCGGTTTGTACAGTTAAGGGGGGATAATACCAGAATTTTTTTTTGGAAAATTCCAGCAGAGTCCTTTCATAAATGTGAAATATTTCCCCAAATAATTGAGGTATGGCATTGAAATTTTCACATGTGACAGACATGCCTGTTAGGGTTATAAAGAATGTAAGAAGAATAATGAATGACAAACAGAAGGGTATAAATTAATGGTTTGAACTTACCGAATTGGACTGTCAATGGTTCAAACAGCAGGATGGTGCAAGAATTATTTACAACTGCCAAGAAACACAGAATGGAAGGTTCCAGCAACTCCAGAACAGTTGTTTATTGGAATGGGGAAACAGATATACCTATAAATTGAAAAAGAAAACAGGAGATAAACAGGAAGTGAAAGACTGGAGGCCACCATTTTTTCTAGGGACTATTTCAGGCAAACTCATGAATATTAATGATCTTACATTAACCCTTTCAGCCAAATACAAGAAAACAGTATGCAATGCACATGTACAGGTGTATGTGTACATGTACAATGATTTTCAAGGATGTTACTTCTTCAAGCTTCAATTCATTATTGCAGAAATATCAAAAGGGTTTAATATATTGTCATAAACATCTCCGCTACTCAGAATTGTCGCTAAATGTAACCAATGGAATTACTTTCATCAGACAATCAGAGTATTTACCCAAGACCCTAAAATTGCCTGTTCAAAAAAAAAATTTCCCCCAAATTTTACATGTCCACTCTCTATTTCCTCCCATCTCTCCCATGTTAAATTTTCAAACATTTGCTTTTCTAAATGTGAAATATGCCTGTCCAGTGGACAGTCTGATGGGTCTGTGGGTAGCACCATGCACACAATACAAAATGACTTATTAAGCTGTAACTCGGGTAACCACCTCAGTTACATTGCTCGACTAACTTGTATCTCAGGTAACCACCTTTAGCAAACTCAGGTAACCTGTATCTCAGGTAAACCACCTTTAGCAAACTCGGGTAACCTGTATCTCAGGTAAACCACCTTTAGCACACTCGGGTAACCTGTATCTCAGGTAAACCACCTTTAGCACACTCAGGTAACCTGTATCTCAGGTAACCAACTTTACCACACTCAGGTAACCTGTATCTCCGGTAACCAGCTTTAGCACACTCAGGTAACCTGTATCTCAGGTAACCAACTTTACCACACTCAGGTAACCTGTATCTCCGGAAACCACCTTCAGTTAGCACACTCCAGTAGTCCTGTATCTCAGGTAACTACATGTACCTTCAGTTAGCTCACTCTGGTAACCTGTATTTCAGGAAACCACCTTCAGTAGCTTAGCACACTCCGGCGACTCGGGTAACCTTTAACCGGCAATTACTTGTATGTTCAGGCCATTGTCACTTGATTGTTTAGCATGACCGACTATAGTTGGAGCGTAAATAATTACAATAAACGAGGGATTTACATTGTAACGAGTAAAACTTACTCATTTTCTTCATATTCATATACCATTTGTTTGCAATTTAATTATTAATAATAAATAATTATAGCATCTACCATGTGTACTTGAAGAATCAATGTCATGCTAAACAACCAATCAAGTGACAATGGCCTCAATACAAGGAATGATTTTAACATGGATGACGGCTGTCCCGAAGAAAGACACCACAACAGATGGAACAACTTCAGTATTTCAAGACGGATAATTATTTATTCTACATATCTGTACTTTCCACATGAAGAGGGCAGCATACAGAATATTATGACGTATCATCATATAGAGTGAGACGTCTCTACAGTTTCATGTTAACTCACACTGATAGGTGGATGCAACAATAAAATAATGGTTCTCCTGCTATGGACCTCGATAATTATCAATATGCGCTATCCCAATACATTTGAGAAAATAAACAGAGCAGAGGTGAGGTGGGAGACAGCCGAATGCTCTGTAATACACAAACTAATTATATGCACTGGTATATCCATACATTATGCTTATGAATTGAACAATTGAACATCCGGTATGCATGTAGTTTCACAGGTAATCCTTCCATGTTATATTAGATATGATTAGCACATGGCCAGATCTGATTAATCCGAGTAATAAAAAGTAATTATAATAAATTAACAAGGAAATTACCATATCAACATTGCATAATTACAATTTAATAAATGGCCCACAATAATTATATGTCTGTTGATATAGACTTTCATTTATGCCCTGTAAGCTACACGACCCAACATGTTGGAGAACCAGTCTGCACAGCAAAGTTATAAGACCTGCCACATAATACCAGCTGGTACACATCCAATGAAAAGTACATTAGATTAATTGCGATATAATATGCAGTAAGAATTATTCAACTTGAATTGGAAATTGTCTGTAATACAAGTCATACACATCAACATTGCGAACATGTGCATGCACAACAGTTGCAGGCCCCTCCCTGTATGGGACGCCTGATAGTATTGCAATCCACTGGACATGGTGAATGAAGCATTTTCACAGATGCAGGTAATCCGATGTATCGGCCCACCCCCGTATGGGAGGCCTTATCGTCATCCAACGAATGGCACAGAAACACATCCAGAAGCCACGTTAACTGGGCATCACAGTCGGCACGATCAGTCATATGTACACACAAAACATATTGTCGATATATCACAATATTGCTTAAACAAACAATCTGTGTTGTATTCCTACTCACATAAATACAAGAGAGTTATTCTTGTAATCCTCAACAAGGTGATCAACGAGATAAGTCGCATCATCTCCATCATATTTGACCTCATATTCTGTGCCTGACAAGCCATCTGTACCAGATACCAGTCTAATGACAGTGGCTGTAAAAATAACATGGAAAAAATCATGAAAGACATCAAGCATAATAGGAAGATACTTTGAATACAGCAAATTACCTCCCCTGATGTGATTGGTGTTATCTCCCCTGATGTGACTTATGTGAATGCTGTAAGGAAATGATGCATCAATTAACTTTGGCCATGTGCTAAGGAAATGATACACATTAGCCGAACAGAGCTACAGCAACTCATTAGGCTGTATGAAAAAGGGATGATGATTGAAGTGTTGCATTATATTCAACATCACAGAAATGACATCCTACTTACCAGGGTACCAGTTATGCGCTTCAGTTTCCTCATCTACCCACTCATGACGGATTCTCCTGCTTACAAAATTCACAGGTGTACACCTATTAATGTAACAACGTGATAATATTAAAGTTGGTTTGAACTGAAATGTATAGGGCATTGTTGGAATAAAATGTAACTTAATGCACCAGTCATTGAATATTGATGGAAGCATATTTGTGCCTTGGTAACAATTTTCTGAGTTTTTTGCATTACATGTATGCTGAAGCAATTCCAGGCAGCAAGTGAAACATACATGACATAAGCACTAAATGCTGGACTTGTCAATTTAATCACAGTGGGAAATGATCAGTGACCTACTGTTATGGCATAAGAAAAGTACATGTAACTATAAATGTTATCAGGTTACTAATAGGTACATGTATTAACCTATGTAGAGCTCTTTTCTATTCATCTGAGGCCCTTGGAAATGAAGTGTTTAATGCATCTCACTTACTTACCTTGAGGGACTGATTGGAGGTGTATTGTCTTCTTCTTCTGTGTGACATTTTCCTGGTGCAATTGCACTTATGCGGTCAGAATCATTCTGCAAGTATACGATTGAAACAGACATGAATGGTTATTATATATAATACATGTACATTGTACATGAAGGAGTGCAGAGAAGGAAGGTGGAATATTGCCCCCCCCCCCAACCCAACTGAAATGCAATGGAACTGCAGAACAATGGAAGTGTGATACATGGTACAATGTAATGAATACAAAATATTTCAGAAGGTGTGAAGACTCAAGATAATTGATTGTGAGACCTCTTTCATGAAGTTACATGATGTTCATTTCTGAAGCAGACAAATTCTTTCTTTCATACACATGCAGTTAGTCCACTAACAAATACATGTACACTGGCTATCACATGTATAGAAGGAAATGTGTATAGAAGGAAATGTGCATTGCTCAATTTGAGGGATTTGTGAGGGTTAAGTGGCTGAAGGTGCAGAGGAGACCTAATTATGTACCCATTTCGGTCCTGGTTCCCGGATTCCTGGAACTTTTTCGTGGCGTGGGGATGCTAATTCTGGTAAGAGGGCTTCAAAATAGAAGTTGGTTAATTTGGGCAGCATTTTGGACTCCCAAATATCATGATCTGGCCAAATTCTTTCGATATGCATCTCATATGGATCCACTGTTCTGACAACAAAATCCACCCATGGATACTGGCTGATGTGCAATTGGCCTTGACACTGGTAATAGTAATGATGATTTCGTTTCAGCTGCAAGTCATTGTCAGTTATGCTCAAACAGAAACTGCTGGTTTTACAGGCTTCTCTCAGTGGGATAGGTTTTCCTTTTAGTACATTCTTGACCTCAAGGAGTCCTTCGGCTACACCATCAACATAAACAATGCCATCAGGAGAGGCTCCCAGATATGGGAAGGACGGATTGACAAAAAGACCTGAATGTTCTACTTTGACATTGGATCTCAGTGACTCTGCTTGGTGAAGTTCGTACTCCTGTATTGTTGCAGCTTCTTGCTGCAAACCAAATCTGGTGGCGGCTGTACCTCGAAATGTAGTGTACAGTAATTTTTCAATTGTGCACTTCAGTTTGGTGGTTGGTTTTTTGGTTAACACAGTTCCAAAGTTAGACGATGTCAGTCGGATGTGCCTTGCTGACTGCCACTCACTACTCAAACTTTGATCTCTGGTGTTTTTCTCCAAATCTCTTGCTTCGGTCAGAGTGACACATACATTGTTCGAGTAGTATGTTTCACACACAGCCTTTAACTCGTCAGGTGTGATGTCTGGGGAATCCTGGGCGGCATTTTCACCGTAGGCAAGTTGACCATCATGGCTCTGATTTTCCCTCTCCCTTGCTGCTTTCCTCTTCCTTGCCCTGGCTTGCACCTCTGGTTTGTTTTGGCATTTGGTTTTGGCCTCCCTGTGCCTTTCTACAATTTCCCCCCGGTGTCGAAACACCTCAGTAGCGTTGGTATTAGTTACGTCTTCCCATGTTTGTGATGACCACCCGGTTCCCATATTTTTACGAAGGGCGGCACCATAGCACCTGGCATGCCACGACCCTCTCAGACAGCGGTTGAAAACTTTCCCACCATCAAATTTCGTCCGAATCCACATCCAATTTTCTGCCAAATTGGTTGTGAAATTCCCAAGAAGAAGGGCTGATTTGTTGGCAAGCCTAATTAGTAGTTTCATCACCTCCCGCCTCATGTCATCACTGATGTTTACCACTCCACCGGGACGATCACCCCTAGCTTCTTCCATCGATGCTTCTGTTGTGCCATCCAGCCAGAAGGTTGCTGTTCTGGTGATGGCATAAGCGACTGAAGATTTCTGGTGAGTCTTGCTCGAACGACCCTTAAAAGATGTGTTAGCTGAAGTGGATTCCTCTTTGGCACTACACACCTCAGCTTTACAGTTGTCATGATCCCCAAACACGTGGTTCAAACTGTTCTTCAGGTCATGCTCCAGGTTCAGTTTTGCCTGAAATCTGTCTTCTTCACGGGATCTCATCTTGATAGCACAACGTGCGATCGTAGTCAGCCTTACCCGTGTGGCTTTGGTGAGTTTGTTGGCACCCTTTGTTTAGGGAATAAAAATATGGAAATTTGTGGTGAATTGCAAATTCAAGAACAGCCTTAGATGCATGCCTAAATAAAACCTTTTAAAATAGTGTAGAGTAGAATTTGACCGTGATGAAATAAGTCAATCAGTCTAATAAATATGAAGCTGCGCATCTGAAAACCCCTCGGCTATGGGCGCCAACCATTCATAATGTATTTAATTTGAACCAAGGCTTCAGCAACACCAAGCAGTCAAGTGACAAATATACAGATTATGGAAAAATTTACATCGAGCATTTGAAAGTTATCAGAGATAGAGATCATTAATGATTTCCCATAAATTAAAGATGGTTGCCCATCTTTCCCACCACTCAGAGGGACTGATGTGGTTATTCATTGCAAGTCTCTTGATATATGGATGTTGTATACCAAGTTTCGTATGAAACACTTCAATTGTATCAGAGATATATATCATTAAAGATTTTGCATAAACTAAAGATGGCCGCCAAGGTGCCAACGTTTCCACCGAATCAGGGAAACTGGTTCGGTCATTCATTTGAAGTTTGTTGATGCATCGATGATCTATACCATGTTTCACACTGAACAGGGAAATGGTACCCGAGATAATAAGATTCATGGTTTTGCATAAATTAAATATGGCCGCCAAAGCTTCCAACCAATTGCGTCCACATTCAATAGGGTGCTGGGTCATGCACATGTGCAGTGCAAATTTGGTGTGCCTAGGGTAAGTCGTTCTAAAGATATCTTGGTTACGAGAAAGGTGTGATGGACAGAAAGACGGATAGACGTACATGATGACGACAATACCCTTCGGCCAAATTTTGGCCGAGGGGTAAAAAAGCTGCTAGGCAATCACCGTTTACTTATTTACATGTACCAGAATTTGAAGCGCTTGCACTGAATCCTTCTAAATTTATCAAATTTGACCTACATAAAATAGGTCACAGTCTGTCATCCTCACTAGCATCTTTTCCATCACTACTTTCATATGTAGCACTTGTCACTTTACAAAGACTGGTAAGAATCTTTAAAGACATATGGTTCTAACATGCAACATGAGCACACGGATGGATCAACCTCACAATATCCTTTGGCCAAACTTTATCGAGCGGTAAAAATGAATATAGGTTTCTTTTTGGCTATCACAATCCACACGGATTTGTCAAGCACATTGACCTCAAAATTAATACGTTTCCTCTTTGACCCATGGGGAATGTACATGTATACAAAAACGATGGATAAGCTTACCAATCCATGACCTCCAACTGAAGATACCACACAGGTATCCAAAGCTTAACAGACAGATGGACGGAAATCCTTATCGCAATATACGGGGTGACTGAGTGAATAGCATTTATAATAACCTGTAAATGCAAAGAAGACTGAGCTCTCTCTAAATACTGATTTTATCCATGGTCCTACTACTGCAATTAAAGTATTTTCAACCCTGATAAACCAGAACCCTGTCAGAAATGGCCATATTGAAAACATACATGTAGAGCAAACTGTACATGTACACTGTAGAGGTATACATGTCAAATATTGTCTAACAAACATTCAAACCCATTATAATTTGGATGGAAATAAAGATTTCATGTCACAAATACCGCATGTACACACTCAAACCATATGAAACATGTGCAGCATTTGTCCAAATCTTCCAATGAAACTGACAAGTTTTGAAGAACAGGACCTGGTGTACATGTATATTAATATCATTGGCTAATTATTACATATACATGTAAACTCATAATTTGGACCAAAATTTGTATTTCAGCTGATAAACAGCACAGCCACATGTATCGTCTAATCACATAAAACATGCATGCGGAAACGTCATACAATACATTGGATTATGGATGCTTAAATTCTTTAATGGACGACGGCTGAATATTGATTGATGAACTAGATGCGTGTATATTATACACGAACCAACTATCATGCACTTTTGCTAAACCAAAAAAAATATCTTTCTATTTTAACATTGGAGCCTCCCAAAAATCCCCTTGGGTAGTGGCCTAACCCTTAGTGGAATACCCAGCTTTCATATTTTTTTATTTATGTCCCTTTATGTCTTTTTTTTTGGTTATTTGTTAAGCCAATAGCCATCATTTACAGGGAAGGGTCACTGACGCTGATAATGAGGATGAAAATGCTCTTTCTCCCTCTCACAATATCTCCACTTACTTCATAAGATGAGATAAAAAATGTTTCAGGTGGCTATAACATGAGGGAAGGGCGGTAATGATAAACGAAGTATTAAGTTTAATGAGCCTTATATGCCAAACTATACAAACAATCAGTTATACAATGTAACTATGTGTTCACCTTGAAATGGGGATTCTGTTCTACCAGCCTCTCCAGGCTGGAACGAAGGCATTTCACTGCATGGTTAGCACACTCTATCTTCTCCACATCTCTGCACCAGATTGGTCCTTTATGGCGAATGGTGGCTATTGTAGAACTGTCACCATCCGCAATCACTTTGAGGTACCGTATACCATACTTCTCCTCACATTCATGGAAGGCCTCCAACATGATATCTACTTCCATCGCCTGGGAGCTTTTCGACCAGTTTTTGAAACAGTCATGTGAAGGGGGTTCTTCGTGCCTTGTTTCTGCCTGGCTACATATCAAACAAATTTTATTCCGGACACCAACATGGAGAATTTTCTTAGTGTGCAGACCAATTACAATGCCAACCCCTCCTAAGGCATTATAACTATGCTTGTGGCTCCTTTTCGACCATCCCCCGTCACATATGACAGAGATGGCTGGTATGCCCTCGTGGAAGGAGTTCACCTCAACAGCATGCCTTCTCTCTTCTTCTGCAGCTTCGATGAGCTCTTCCTGCACTTTGCCTTGCCAGGCCCTGCCAATGTCATGCTCCAGTGCAGTGAATGTCTTTGGGGAGAGACCAGATATGCCCATAGTTGCCATTCCTTCATTCAGCTTGGCACACCCTCCACCTATGGTCATTTGGCCCCACACTGCCCGTACATTGATGTCATATCGCTTAGTGTTGTTGACAACTATCTTTGTGGAGGTTTCACATGAAAATCGTTCAGCACATGCTAGGCAAAAAGTTGTCAGGGTACAGGCCAGACCACTGTTTTTTGTTGCCCCAACCAACTTGAAACTGTCCTTGCCTGATGTGATCCATTCCCGGGCCTTCAAACAACTCACAGCATGGCGGCTCACCTGAAGTAAAAGTTCATTCAAACTCTGTAAATGGATGATTTTGTAGCCATCTCGGCCATTGCTTTCAGGTTCCGCTCGTCTCTTCACAACTACTTTCAAACTTCCAGCTTCAATACACGAATAGAATGATTGCTTGATGGTTTTCTTCAAATATTCTCTTCGCAAAATCTTCCTGTATTCCCTACTCCTCTTATTCTTGAAAGAATGTCTTCCACCGGGACACCCAAATTTCCTTCTGTGTCGAAGTTTAGGTTTCCCCATGATAACAACTCAATATCAAATATTGAATACCGTACTATAGATACAACAGTAAATACCGTTTCACTCTATGTACAACTATTCTGATCAGTGTAAGAACAATGAACAGAATGAACGAATTACGGACTCACCTTGGTTTTTAACTGTCACCCTGCACGTGGAAATCGTGCACACAGTCCAAAGAGTTAAAATTATCTATTTTCCCCCACCAAAACTGCTTGTACACCGTACATGGAGTGAGTATTTACCATAACAATAGACAACGTGTTTGACAAGCTGAAGTTGTAAACACACCTTTCAGACACGTTTACTCAGTTCTGGTGATTCACACAAACGTAACATATGACGGCAATGTGTTATATACCTTGAAAACAAACCATACTCACCTTTTTTCGCAAAATATGTCCATAATATTCAATGAGATCTGAAATTTCACACTTTCTTCCCCGTGTTGTTGTTCTGCAGCCCCCACTGCGCAAGTCAACAGGAAGTGCAGGCAATCCACTGGAAATTGCAACTCCCGCATCCGCAAAATAGTTCCACAATAAATTACTAATTATTACAGTTTGTACTGATCACACACGAAGTAATGTGCCATTCGTAAAATCAGTGTAGTACGAAACACAATATATAACTTCAAAAATATGGAAATATCTTGCTAAGGAGGTTTGCGTATGAAACTTCTCACAGTGAGGTGCTCTGCATCGCTAAAAGGAGGCGGGAACTGATGATCGCTATGTGAAAGTTTGACTCAAGAACAGGTAAAAAATTCGGTTTATTCCTTGCATCTATCGTTTTGGCATGTATGTCACGAGTAATTTGAAGTCGTAATCTTCATTACTAAATAGTTGTCATTCCTTTGCCTTTTCTGTACATGACGTAAATTATTGTCTGAAAAACAACAACATTGGGGTTTGAAAAAATTACCCATGATTCTCGGTGAAAATAATTTGGAGAAGGTGTCATGGAAGCGCTGATTTTGAAACACATTCCATTTTCAACGGTTCGTAAGTTGTAGTTATCACTGTCATTTGGGTATTTCACACATTCCATTTGTTTCATAACCTCTCCATTGTTACATTGAGTATAAAAATATATGTGTAGCAACATTTTAAAACCAAATTTTACAGTCATTTCGGTTCGGAATTTTTGCAACTCCGTTGTTTTCACGTCCTTCATGACAGTATCCAAATTGCTACTCATTTGGTCTTCTCAAAGTCCTTTCTAGCACATGTCAAATTTTCAAGAGAATATTCCAATTATTTTCTGATTTATTCCACATTTATTTAGACACTGTATGAAAAAAATGAAAAAAAAAATTCTGGTATTATCCCCCCTTAACGCAAATAACGAATCATATACGTTCTATGATGCGCCAAAATTATGTATTAGCTTGGTCTCCACGTGTTGCAATTCTATACTGCAACATTGTTCTAATAAGCAGAATATGCAGTTCCGTATGGCTTATAATAATACATGTTCCACAATCAAAATATAATCTCCTCCTAATATACAAATGATCCACAACCTCTGCATATGCAAATCATGTATACCTTCACATGGTATCAGTATGTGGAGACTAAGTACCGGACCGAACATGAAGAAGTCAATTCTAAAATCAGACTATCTAATAATTTGTCCGGATACCAATCCGTGACAGGGTGCATTTGGATGTACGCCTGTTGTAAGTTACCTTTTTTCGGCGTCTTCGATTACCGCAGCATGGGTATTAATAGTTTTATGCAAGACACGATCCCAAAAGGTAGGTTCTTCCTTTCTTCCCTGGGACATAGGCTGACTATCTCAGGTCAAGCTCTCTGTATCAGTAAATATGCTTCCTTAGTGGTCTCAGCGGAGTATTCATTCCCATGTATATTCTTCTGGTGTCGAATCATATCGTAATTTCATGTGAACGTGCGTTCGCAATCAGATCCTGTATAATCAATGTTGACGGTAGAACGTCGACTGCGCACGTTTTTGGAATATGCTTGCTTTTATGGACAGAAACGCCCGCCAACGCCCAGCTCAATGCCTCAACACCGTGGTGAAATAGCTCAAAAGCTCTGATTTTTCTATACCTAGGGGGCCAGAACATCAATTTGATGAAAAACTTAAAAGTCGTGCTGTAAAAGGTTGTTGGTCCTGAGTGGTTTCTATATATACGTGGTAACAAAATGTAGGTGGACAACCCTGTCGACTAGCTAATGGGAAGCGTTTACTAGCTCAGAAAGTGATGAAGTCATAATTACTCCATTTTTCTTTTTTATTTCGCCATACTCTCCAGCAGGAGTGAAATCACAACACTGAAACAAAACGTTATCACAAAATGTGATAATTTAAATCTTTCTGGCCTAATTGCTTGTTTCTGTTTGATAATGTTCAGCGTGTTAATAGCTAAGACTGAACAAAAGCCTTATTTAATCCAAATATGTCGTCCATGCTGTGTCATCTTTTGTCATTCAGTTAGGTGCACTTTTCTACCCCCATGATGGAAGAAAATTTTATTCTACAGATGCGTATTCTAAATTCATAAACTCTTATGACCTGTAAATTATGACGAGGCGAGTAAAGACTTTAGTCCAAAGTATCATTCGTGCAGGACAGCATAATTATAACTAACATTCACTGAGTACAGGACCAGGATCATGCGAATATAGGCTCGAGCCCTGTCGATACATGTTACGGTGGACTGGTCTGACTTTTCTCTTTGTGTTTCGTGATGATAAAGTTTGCCTTAAATTGAACAAACAGCCTGGTTAACTTGAGTGACAGATAGCCTCACATTATTGCCTATTTGAACCATTATGTAAGCATTATGCTGTCTGTCGAGAATTATTCAAATCGACTGAAAATGAGCCTAAGATGATCAGCTATGGCGTGAAACCTCTCAGCTCTGAAAAATATCTGCTTCGAGCTATAAATGAACACTTGAATTAGACGAATAACATTTAACAACATGAGTTTTGGGGGACTCCATATGTCTGCCATCCTGAACACCTCAATAAGTTATTTCAGTGAGGATTATGCAGATAAGCTCAGACTAGGCTTATTGCTAGATAGATGAATTTAAGGTGAAAAAGCTTGACAATTTTACTGTCATCTAAATGCCTTGAACATGAAAAAACATGAGCAACTTGAAAATATGAGTCCCATAATAGCCCACATGGTCGCCATTTTCAATTTAACATTTATTTCTCAACTGAAAATCAAAATGAGCATAATTTGATACACTATGGTGTGGATCTGACTCTGACTTGAAAATCTCCCTAGTATAATCAGTGGCGTGTCCTACTCCTCTTCCTCCTCCGCTTTACTCACTGCACAGCGACTCCTCCTCCGCCTCCTCCGCTTTACTCACTGCACAGCGGGTCGCATATGTGTGGCGCGGGATAGGGTGGGGCGAGAGACCTTTGGGTTTTCGCTATCTGAGATTCCATGGGCCAGACTTGCACCCTACAGTATAATGGGTCGACTGTGCATGCGCGATGAGTAGTAGTATAGAAAGGGCACGCGATCTCCCTATCCCTATAGGTGTGGCGCGGGATAGGGTGAGCGAGAGACCTGGGGTTTTCGCTACCTGAGATTCCATGGGCCAGGCTTGCACCCTGCAGTAGAATGGGTCGACTGCGCATGCGCGATAAGTAGTGCGCGATGAGTAGTATAGAAAGGGCACGCGATCTCTCTATCCCTATAAACTAACCCATGGGGGTGAATGAACCCATGAGGGTGAATGAGCCATGGGGGTGAAATCTGTGGCGTATGAGGGTCGGCTCATGTGGGTTTCACTTCTTACGGGTCGGCTCATGTGGGTTTCAATTCTTAATCCGTGGCGTATGAGGGTTGTCTCAGATCCCCTGGGGTGGGAACATGCCCCTGAGGGCAGTGGTTGGGTTCAATGAAAGCTCGTACATGTAATACAATAACGAACAAAATGAATTTTTTTTTTGCAATTTGCATTACACTGTCGTGTTTTAAACTGAAGACTAAGGAAATACATTGATAATGGGTGTAAGGTGGCAGGCTATGATGTTAGACCCCTCAGTTCTAACAATCCACACAATAAGCAAAGAAGAATGCTTCACATGAATCGAGCAATATGAAAAAGCGATATTTACAGATTATGCACATGACCGTCATTTTGAATTTGACCATCATATCTTAATCTTTTTGGAAATGTAAATAGAGTCGAAACTGACACAAGGTATTGGGCTATGATAAGAGATCCATCGGTTATGATAAATTTGAAAAATGAGCCAAGAATAATTCATCGAAGTATACGAGTAACATAAAAAAGTCTGATTTACAGATGACTCCACATGACCGTCATTTTGAATTTGACCATCATATCTTAATCTCAGGGAAATGCAAATAGATTCAAAACTGACGCAAGGTATTGGGCTATGGTAAAAGGTTCATCGGTTTTGACAAATTCGAACAATGAACTAAGAATAATTTATTGAAGTATAGGTGTAACATGAAAAAATCTGATTTTCAGATAACTCCACCTGATCGCCATTTTAAATTTGACCATCATATATTAATCTTAGGGAAATGCAAATGGATTCAAAGTTGACCTGCATGTAATATGTTGGTCTATGATTAATATAGATCCATCGATTATGAAAAAACTTGAACAATAAGCTGAGACTAATGCCTTGATCTTTTAGGTTGACCCTATATGAGCGCCATTTTAAATTTGACCATCATATCTTAAACATAGGGAAATGCAAATAGATTCAAAACTGACGCAAGGTATTGGGCTATGGTAAAAGGTTCATCGGTTTTGACAAATTCGAACAATGAGCTAAGAATAATTTATTGAAATATAGGTGTAACATGAAATAATCTGATTTTCAGATGACTCCACCTGATCGCCATTTTAAATTTGACCATCATATCCTTAATCTTAGGGAAATGCAAATGGATTCAAAGTTGACCTGCATGTAATATGTTGGTCTATGATTAATATAGATCCATCGATTATGAAAACAATTGAACAATAAGCTGAGACTAATGCCTTGATCTTTTAGGTTGACCCCATATGAGCGCCATTTTAAATTTGACCATCATATCTTAAACATAGGGAAATGCAAATAGATTCAAAACTGACGCAAGGTATTGGGTTATGATAAGAGGTCCATCGGTTTTGATAAATTTGAACAATTAGCTAAGAATAGTTCATTGAAGTATACGAGTAACATAAAAAGCCTGATTTTCAGATGACTCCACATGACCGCCATTATGACCATCATATCTTAATGGTAGGGAAATGCAAATGGATTCAAAGTTGACTTGCTTGTAATATGTTGGTCTATGATTAATATAGATCCATCGATCTTGAAAAAATTTGAACAATAAGCTGAGACTAATGCCTCGATCTTTTAGGTTGACCCCATATAAGCGCCATTTTGAATTTAACCGTCATATGTCAACCTGAAACTATGCAAATAGATTCAACATGAGAGTAAAGTGATATGATAAGATGTGAAACTGCTCGGTTTAAAAGAAGCACGTTGGGGTAGACCACATAAATTTGACCTAGCCTCAGCACCTATTGCAGCAATATTCCACTGACAAGCAAGCAGATGTCGAAAAGACATGCAACGAGCTCTGTGAAAAAAGGGACTTTCGATTATTGGCTCATGGTCTATATTTCTAACGCTGTCGTTTCACCTTTTTTCTACTGAAACCATACCCACTAATAGCGGTTTCACCTTAAATAATCTCCTGGAAACAATTGGTTAAGAATGCAAGGTACATGTATCATACACACCTTTAGATTAACCTGTCCTCTAATTGGGATTATACCAGCCTCGTTAATGAGGATTTTACCTATAAATAAATATATTTCATTCGATAACAATCGTACATTTGAGATGGTCTTGGATAAAAAAAAATGTATTCCTAGATATCGAGCACACTAATATTTTCGCAGAATGTTTAGGCCTTAGGAGTAACTGTTATGATTATATGATGATCTTGATACCCAGTGGCTCAAAAATCTAAATTTCAAGAAATACCCTGACATGGATATAATCCACATTTCTCTCAGAAATCTTCAAATTAGAGCACTCAAATTGTCGAAAATATATCTCTATGCAATTGTTGAACATCTCATTAAGTGAATACACTTTGACTCAGTAATATGGCCTATAAAAAAACTTTGAAAATTGAAAAAGTGGGGAAATTAGATTTTCAGGCGACATTTGGAAATCATCCCTAAGTGACGTCACCCCATTAACACCAAATCGAATATTTTGAATTCAATATATTCACTGATCAATGGTGATTATATTTATGCCTCATACTAGATATCAAAGTACACAACAAGAAACTTATTGTTATTTGCATAACCGTCCCCCTATCTTCTGTAGAACCAAGGTTTTATCAAGGATACTTCTATTGTAGCCAATAACAAGTTTCCAGTAGCAAGTTGGCGGGGTTGTCCATGTGCAAAGTGTTACTACAGAATATATTTAAACCCAACAACCTTTTACAGCAGATAGCTATCTGGCCCCCTGGGTACAAGACATTCTATGGAAATGCCACAAATTCATCGAAATGCATTTACGCCCATCAACGCCTGTCGTTACGACTTAACGCTCGTCTCAACATCTTAATGCCCTATCCCAAAGCCTTATGCAGTGTTGATCTATGATCTAAGAAGATAATTTCCCTTCTACAGCTGCGTCTCCATAAAGGTTTGAAATGCCTCATGGAGGGCCAGCAGATTCTGTGCATGGGTAGATTTGTTGATATCCTCTTCGGGTACTGTCTGTTTCTTGCGCAGCACAAGATATACCCGGGTCATCCACTGGTTGATATATATAAGCGTGATCAGATTACAACACATGCATTGGTGCTGAACTGACTCGATGGATCCACCTTTAGCTGTATCAACAATAGCATCGATTTGGATGTCGGCTTGACGTAAGGCTTCTATTAGAATATTCTCGTTGTTGGGTTCAAATTTCACATTAATCAAGGTGGACTCTGCAGTGCTCATGGTGAAATAAGGAAAATGATCTTAATAATGCGTTCAAACAAATGTTTCTTCTCAGCCATCGCTCTGACATACGCCGCTGTCTGGCTCATGCCTGGCGTTTTCAACATCAACGCCGTTTTTTTATTTCCATATGGGCTTGATCCTTGTCCAGCAATTTCATATTAGTCACGGGGTATCCATACTGCTGACATAAAGCCTGTCGTAATCTGGGCACCAATGTATTATGGGCTAAAATTGCGACTTCCTCTTTTGAATACCCATTGTGGTTAAACTTGTTTTCTTTGGCCTTCAACGTCTCACCCATCTCGACGTCCATACTTTCTTTGAACAAATCCTTCTATAACCTCGAGTTCACATTGTGTTCGTTCCCTTGCACGGGTTTGGGTTGGTCACGGTTGGGTCATATTCCAGGACTGACAGGACAGGTCAAAGAAATACGCTTAGTCGATGTCATGATATGGGGATGCTCTACACCACTTGGTGGACCCATGTCAGGTGGACTCAGTGGTGTCTCTTGTCTATGCATTGGACGAACATATCCGAGCATATTGTCGCCGCGAGAGTGTCTTTGGTTTATGGAAGCGGATATTCTTTAACGGCTGAATTATGAATGACGGACCAGACGCTTGTAATTATGAACCCGTGTATGCCCGAATTCTGTTGGTGGACAAGTTCTCCCCGAGGCTGGGCTTCCTTAACTCATGATGAAGAAAATTATAGACGAAAATAATTGTAAGACAGATCAGAGGAACCTTAGTGCAGGTTCCTCGGCCGAGTCGCCAACAGTTCGAAAAGCACCAAGACCCTTTTCAATCCAAATGACAGATATATTTCTGACAACAAAGCAAGGTCACGACATCAAACCTTGTAATATTGCGCTTGATGATTGTTTAGCAACGAATTCTACGCGTAATAATTTCAAGATTTCTAAATGTGAACACCGTGGATGTCTCACGTGTCCACTCCTTAATACCTCAGATTCGTTTAGTTCCGTGTTATCTGGTAACTCATATTCCGTAAACTCGTATGTTGATCTTAGTGTTTGTACTACAAACTGTACTCAACGACTCCATCTTAGGGTGAATGGTCACAGAAAATCCGTTTGGAAAAAGCATTTGCTTGTAGGTAAGCATTTTTCTGGGCCCGACCATGGCTGGGATTACTTTAGTATTAAGATCATAGACGTCGCCTATCCATTTACCAAGCATTCCCCCTTTGGATTTGAGAGAAAATCCGAGCGCGGGATTTATTCTGTGTGCTAGAAGTTGGGTCGGTGTTTCAGTATGTTTTAAATGATAATGTAAGTGGGTTCTGCAATGTTACATACCGCCGTTCAAATATATCCAAGATTACCCAGCTATTCAAACCTCATCAACGGAGGCATCGCAACCAAGTTTGGAGAAAGTTTAATAGTTCCATGATTCACGATCATATCCCTTTAAATTACTTAGTGGGTTTATCTAACACACGCAATGGTATACATAATTTACATACAGTTCAGTATGCGTTACCTCTGAGAGCTTTAAATCATATAGTGCGCTTCTGAAGGAATTTGAATCCGCATCGTTTCCACTAACAAGGAGTTTGAGCAGGTCGGGCTTTCTAGTTTTTCGGTAGGAAACTTTGGATGATACTGCTCTCCAGTCTATGAATGTAACTGCTTCCAGCGATGAAAATTTTCATCATGGTTTTCCTGAAAGATATAATATGTTGCTCTGTAGCTTTTGCTTACTTCGTCAGGTTCTATGGCTGATATAAAGGTATACAAGCAGTATTGTGTTTTGGACAGAATTGCGTAAGTTATTTTTTTACGTACTTTTCATCCTTGTTAGTGTTGATATTATGGTGCTCAATTGGTACTTTGCTTGTCAGAACGGGAAAGGGAGATAGATAATTGGGTGAATAAATAGAGAACAGACAAATATATATATACACTTTGCAACATTAAGAAGTGATTTTGAGGAAATAAAATAAACATTTTCGACATTTTTATAGTACTGACTGGTGGTTTCGATTCATTTTTTTGTTCTTCTTGTTTCTGTTGTTTTTGTTTGTGTTGCTTGATGTAAGCTGATTTTGTGGGTATTTTGTTAGCGCCAATGGCATATTTTTGCTGGGGCCGAGGCAGACGGCCCTCAGTATGAAGTTAACTCCGATATCCCGGCAACAACTTTTTATGCCGAAAGGCCATCAGTATCAAGGTAAATCCGTTGTTCGTATAATTCGATTGTATCCAAAAGGTAGTTGTATAGGTTTCATACTATTATTTAGTGGCTGGTTATTTCTTAAACTACCGAAGGGTATTTGAGAAGTTGTAGAACAGTCGGCCCTCAGTATCAAGGTAACTCCGCTAATCTATAGTTCGGTTATGTCCGAATGGTGTCAGACCTTTTCACGCTAGCCGTCCGCATGCACGGGGATAGCGTTACATGTTTATACTGGGATAATAGCCAGCAGATTTGATCAAACTTATTAAGGACTTGAATGCCCGGTTTCTAATGGGGGGCTTCTGGTTTAATATCGCTGGAAATATTAATGGGGTGTTGATTTATTTAGTTCGTTTTTAAGTACTTCGCGTTGTGGGTAGTGTTTTATGCATTCAAGTAGGATATGTTCTATTGTTTCTTCTACTGACTCACGCACTCATACGCTTTTGTAACAAGAATAGGAAGGTAACTCTACCATGGTTGATCAACCCACATCCACACTATTTCTTGAGATCATGAGATCGGCATGCACTCTAGCGTCCACGAGTCGTCCCCAATAGGTTAGTGTATAAGAATATCCATGTCTCAATCGACACACTAGTGCAGTCGGATGGTCTCCCACTAATGCTTCACTTTGATATCTCCTGAAGCCCAATCGAGCCAATATTGGTCCGTCGCGACCACAAAACGTCCATTCAAATACACTTTTTCTCCTGCGCATGCGTAGGTAGACGATATTCCTACTACACATCCATTCAGTTGGACGCCCCCCAAATGAGTGTTTCAAACCCATACGTCACACTGCCCAATCGGACCAATATGGGTCCAACTTGACCCAAAATGTCCCTTCCATTGCTCTTTTCACATAATTCTGAGCCTGCGGATGTGCCGATTGTTATCAACGCACGACACACTAGTCCAGTCGGTTGGTCCCCACGAATGCATCACTTTGATACAGGGGTAAAAGCGTTCGGTGTCCGGTGTTTCACGTATAGTATCGTTCTATTAGCGTTTGGAACGCGTTTAAATAGCGTTCTGAACGCGTTTTGTATTCGTTTCGCTTGCTTCTCAAGGAACGCGTTTATACCACGGAAACGCTTTTGATCATCTGTATGTTCATTTATCTTTCGTTTCGTTTCGCTTGAAACGCGTTTCACGAACCCGTTTATGAACGCGTTCGCAAACGCGTTTAATCATCCGTATATTTCGTTTCGCTTGAAACGCGTTCGGAACGTATTTTATTGTTGTTGTAGTTGCCGTTGTTAAACAAACATTACCGTTAACATTATCGAAGGATTACAAACAGAGGCAACCAGTCTATATGGTACATTACGACCGCAGCACAGATGAAGATGATTCTGCTTTCATGCGACGAGAATGATTTTATCAGACACAATTTTCTTCCAGGCCAACAATTTCTGTCTCACTTTTTGTTTTTCCGTGATTGGCTGTAGTTATATTTTATGACATATGCCATTGTCATAGTTGAAAGACCACGATTCGATCGCTTGAACGTCAGGAATTTAGCCTCGACCGAAGTTACAATAACAATCCCAACATTCACCTTCCACCCGGCCAGACGTCCTTTTTGATTTATTACATGTACTTGAAGCTGATTATTATTTTTTTAACCTGGAGACGAAATAGAATTGACCTGGTGTGACATCTTGGAGATTGAAACTGATTATTGGAATCTTGGAGATGATCATTTGGAATTGATTGCTGACTTGAAAATATTTTTTTTAATTGATGATACTGTTCACTATCTAGAGAAATTTTCACTAGACATTGATTTGTTGATAGTCTAATTATTTTGATAAACACATTTAACTTCCGTAAAAGTCCGCCATAGTCTTCCGCTCAGATAATACTCCCGTCAATACTGTGTTGACTTGCATAGGTTTGGTCTTTTCTCTGGTACAAGGCATTCACCATACCTTCTTCCAAGTGATGTTCCTCAATATTTCCACATTAATTCCAGACATGCTCGTACTAGATGGGGACTAGATGGGGGCAGTTGTTCCTCCGGATACCTTGACCATCTGAATAGGGCCCCAAAGCAAGTCATTGCCACTATTGCCATATTTTGCTGTGCTTATTTTTAACACAACATCAATTGCTTCAGTTTCATGTTATAACTATTATCATAATGCTATTGAGCTAGAACTTTCACATATTGTATGCATATATTTTCTCTTGGCATTACATTAAATCAATTATTTTTAGGACATTTTATTTTTTCGATATCAACTTCACCACTTATACGCCATAACCCCGCCTTATCGTACAATCTACTTTCAGAGTAATCCGACAAAGCCTTTCAGGCTTATCGTGTCCCAACATATATACAATTCGTACGGACGCTCACGAAGGATGGAACAAAACCCTTAGTGACTACATGCAGACCCAGGGACAGTCCACAGAACACAACCCGTTTTAAAGTCTCCCGACCTCTTTGCACCGGTGGACCAATTACAAGCGTCTAGTCCGTCATTCATAATCCAGCCGTCGTCCATTAGAGAATATCCGCGTCCATAATCCAAAGACCTATTTCATATTCCATATAACAGTATTAGCACCAAATTCAAAAAGACAATCATAGTATTACAAGCGTCTAGTCCGTCATTCATAATCCAGCCGTCGTCCATTAGAGAATATCCGCGTCCATAATCCAAAGACCTATTCCATTTTCCACATAACAGTATTAGCACCAAATTCAAAAAGACAATCATAGTATACATAAACATAGGCTTGTTTCCTGCAAGAGAGAAGCGGTCAACAGTTTTCAATGATGCCGGCAAGACATCATGATGTTCCAAAAATATCAAATCCGTATCGCTGATCGGTATTCTTAATCCATAATATTCGTTGTAAAGTCGTCATCTAAAGAATGATGTATCTCAGTCACGCTTTGATTGTGACTGTTCATATGAGTACCATGAGGATCTTGAAGTACATGGGTTCATACGGACCCTAGCCGCGGGTTAAGCGGAGTTAGACACTAGTTACGAAACGTAGCGCCATAGATCTTGCACGCTACGTTCGTATTTTGCTATCAGCATGCGATATGTATCGCCAAATTTGAGAAACTTTGAATGGAGGCGCTTAGTGGAATAGCCCTGTTTTATAAGTTTCTGCAACAATGTTTTGTGACGTTGGTTAAAATCATCACATTTAACACAGGATCTAGCAAATGCTACTAAGCGAGATATGTATACGCCATATGCAGGTCCCACTGGAATATTACTATCCAAAAAGGGATAGTTTACGATGTCGAAATTGTAATCAATTTTATAATTTTGTCATAAAGTCGACGAGAGAGAATGCCCGTTTCATTTTTATAGAG
>JAVTVY010014109.1:0-50419 GCA_036873755.1 Hanleya hanleyi | reverse complement strand
CATTCAGGAATGATCCAATCCGTCCGATATCTTTCCGTGACCATCTACCCTGCTATAGCGTCTGAACAACGCTGAACAACTATAGCTTCCACAAACCTGTGAAGTGCATGACACAACCCCCTTCCGGCATTGGTGAGATAGGTAAGAGTTGGGAAAAATTAACAGCAGGCGACTAAAAAGCAACCATTCGACTCCACATGTCCAGGTTGCGACACAAGAATGTCTCCCCTGGTGGAACTCCTCCCCCGCCCCAACTTGTGCTGGCAATTTCTGGGGATCGTGACCGGAAGTGACGGTTGGCCCTGCCCAATGGTGTTGCCCGTATTGTTTGTGTGCATTGTGCATATGCATAGGGTTAAATTACAAGCGTCTGGTCCGTCATTCATAATTCAGTCGTCGTCCATTAGAGAATAAATGTCTATTCCGGTCATAATCTTCAAAAAGTAATGATATGTACGTAGGTCAGTCAGGCCTTTAATGCGGCTTCTCTAGTACTCTTGTTCGTGCGGCAGTATACACCAGCTGAATTATCTTGAAAATCCAATTGCTGCTGGTGTCTTTGAATGCCGGGATTTGTGATATTTATCTGATGAGCAATCCACAAAAGATCGTCAGAAGTACGAGATGCTTGGTTGCATCGATATAATACTTTACTACTCGCACAGGACATAATTTACCATCTGGATAAAATTTCACAAGATCAGACAAAACCAGCCATTTGGCCGCATACTGGTGTGTTTTCGTAAGAAAGTAAGCCCGCAGCTGAAGTAGCAGGCCTTCGTCGGTGAATACCAGGCGCTCATTCTCAGCAGAGAGTGAATGGATTTCATACCCCAGCTGAGGGAATGCCACGGGAACGTGAAACAGTCTTAAGTGTCATTATCTTAAAGTTGGCCTGACCCGTGGGCTCGAAAATGGGTTCCCTGTGGCAAAATGGTCCATGTGAGGTGCAGACCACTGATCGAAGACTTGTTTGAGTGCCAAATCATCCAGCTGTCATCCCATCGGATGAATTTTCTGTTGACAAGGCAGGGCGTCGGCAAGCATGTTCTGTACATCTGGAATAAGTGTCGATCATAGTGTCACCTGGTGAACTATGCATCACAGGTCAGAATACATGGCTGGGGCTCTGGTCACGCCCTGCTTGCCTATGTACACGACCACCATCGAGCTGTCCGATCAGACTGGAATGATCGGGGGAAACCATTTATGAGATTCAGAGGTTTCAGTGGTTGATATGCAGAGATCAATACTGCTCTGTGCATATTCCCTGAGCTTGGCTCCGTGTCCAGATGAGCTCCCCTGTCTTGCATGTAAACATCCGTAAATCGGAGTATATCCGGTTGATAGATGCAACGGGGTCCCCACAAGGTCGTTTTCGTGGTCCTGTCACCATCATAGTGCCGATAAGAGAACCAAATCTATTGGGATTGGCTGGTGCATGTCCCGTTAAATATATCTGAATTCGTCGGCAAAGCAGTGGACTGTAACTTCACCGAGACTGACCAGTCTTCCCAAAAGTCACAAAAACAATCATGCCGTAAATGCTGGCAGGTGTAAAACACTCCCAGGACTTCCTCCAGCAGATCGAGGGCAGACGGTGATGGCTGAACTTGCCCAATCAGGTATGGTCCAAGCCAACCCCTATTTTTCCGTGACAATCTACCCTGCGGTAGTGTCCATCTACCTGTGAAATGCATCCTCATGGTGCTCATATGAGCAGTCACAATCAAAGCATCACTGAGATACATCATTGTCTAGATGAAGACTATACAACGAATATCACATGGATTAAGAATACAGATCAGCGATACGGATTTGATATTTTTGGAACATCATGATTTTTTGCTGGCATCATTGAAAACTGTCGACCGCTTCTCTTTTGCAGCAAACTAGCCTATGTTTATGTATACTATGGTTGTCTTTTTGAATTTGGTGCTAATGCTAATATGGATAGGTCTTTGGATTATGGACGCGGATATTCTTTAATGGACGATGGCTGAATTATGAATGACAGACCAGACGCTTGTAATCATACAACCCCCTACCGGCATTGGTGAGAAAGGTAATAGCAGTCCATGTCCAGGTTGCGACACAAGAATGCCTCTCCCAGTGGCATTCCTCCACTGTTCCAACTTGTGCAGAGCACCCAGAATTCTTGTCGCCATTACTCGTTTCGGTTCCCCATTACACACCTCTCCAGACTCAAGGGACTGGTAGCAGTTGGGGTGGGTTTGGGACTGCCAGCTTTGTGTTTCCCTTAAAATAAAAGGGTTGATTCAAGAGATTTGGCAAATGGCACTGCTCAGTGTGGCCATGGAAAGTCTATTACCAGGGTAGTTGACTCTGGCTATGACTGGTGCCACTAAGTCCAATCCCATTGCAGTTGTCAACTGCATACAATGATAGAACTCTGGTGGAGCCTGGGAGCAGTGTACTGTACAGCCAAGGCTGTATGCTATTTCATTAAATGTTGAACAGTAATCGTGTTTCAATGGAACCTCATAGAATTATATATTTTCTGAAAGAGTAGGCTCTAGCCATGAAACCGAGGTAGATGTAAGCCTTGCCGACAAAAAATGGGGTCAATATAACTCCTGTTAAACAGACCTCAAATTTCCCTAAAATTGATCCAAAATAGGTTATATTCTCCCGTTATCACAGAAAAAATCTTGACAATTGATTGCCCTAATACTCACTGACACTGTTTCCAATCCAAAGACCATCAAAAATTACTAGCAAAACTAGTGGGTCAACCAGGCCATTTTCATCCCCATTTACTTACTTCACTCAATGTGCGCTGAAAATGGCCCCAATTCACACCCACACTTCCATCTGCTTAGTGAGACATGGGCCAATCTAACTGGCATATACTATGTACCGATTTGAAGAAAATCAACCGGTCAACCGAATGATATTACAAATATTACAAACTAAAAAAGCCAACTAAAGTTCTCATGGGGTCAAACCTGGTGGAATATTCATTTCAATGATTCTCGGGGGACCAAAACGCGAAACCCATTGCCAGCCATCTTCACCAACGGTCGTGGAATTGCTTCTGCTCCCAAGCTGCGCAGATTGGACACAGAGTAATCAGCTGTTCATTGCAAGGCACCGATGTGTGATGCATGGGTCATGTGCAACAGGTGGCTGAACGTTCGTAATCTGGCACTGTCAAAATACAGTTGCCTTGAGCTCTTCTTCCACAGCTTCACATGTTGGATCGGGCTAGCTGACAGCCAGTTAGAAAGGAAGGCTGCTGTCCCACCTTCAAAGCCATCTCCAGAAGCTTGATTTCTGTCAGAGTACCTCTGAAGAGTGAGTGCACCCGCAAGTCACAAGAAACTTACTTTTTGCTTACAGCAGCATTAAAAACATATCAAATCTTGCTCTATGAAGGTGTCCAACTCTAATGCAAGTAGCTCTGGCCAACAATCCGGCTGGTTATCAGTAATTGACGGCTTAATGGGTACATGCTGCTTATGGGTACAGACCTCACATACTTCAGCAGCAAATGTGAGAGACCTAGTCCATAGAAGTATCACATTGATGCTATCATCATAAACGTCCTCCTGTTCCGGATCCATGTCAACAGGTGGGACGTATTCCTCCCTGGATGACAGATCGATGTCTGTATCATACAACATCTGCTCATCGGCTGAGCAGAGATATGAGTTGGACCCATAGGCCCGTCTTCAAAATGGTCACGGCTGCCAAATGCAGACACAACTCGGACCTGTGGGCCCATGTTTATTGAACTTCTATCAACCTCGAGTTCATTGTCTATGGTGAATGGTGGCATCTCCAACAATACCCAGATGACCTGGCAACATCATGAGCGGTCGATACAACAGACCAGAACATTTTGGTATGTTGAGCGATGCACAAAGCCTTAAAGTGAGAGCTCTCAGCTTGAGCAAGCCACATTTCTCAGTCGCAGATAATGCAACTGGCTTCCTCAACACAGTACTTCATAGACGGGTGACCACAAAACCTGATGAGCCCACTACAGCATCCTGGGATTTACCCAGAGTGAGGTAAATAGCAGTGATGTGAGCATCAAGCTCTGCCTCTAGTATAAACCGCATTTACAGAATGAGCTTCAGTAAATGATTCAGGGGCAGAGCGGGCCATCAAAGCGCAAGTCCGTACAGTCAACCAGCATGAAAGACTTCCTCGGGCCAAGTTGAACACTCTGCGCACCTATTCCTAATCATGCATTGCACACATTTGAAGAATTCTTAATTGTGATGTGGTAACCAACCATTGATGGCATTTGGAACATCCAGATGGAAAGGTTCTTCCAGACTTGTCACTGTCAGACATGATTCTGCAAAAAAGCGATGTATGAATAAGTGCTATAGTGCTATATCATACTATGTGCCATGGTCACCCAGGACTTGAATCCCAACTACGGTGATCCTTAGGTGTTACAGACCATAATCACAGAAATATACATATTTTCAATCATAGGCACTGGACCCCATCAAGTCTGTCCAGTACCTAATCATCAAATACTAGACTGTAAAAAAAGCAATAAACAAAATATTCCTACGAAGTAGGCTCTCATTTGCAAATGTCCGGTAATGAGTGAACGAGTCCATCCGAATCCTTTTGTCGGCAAAATAAGGAGAACCATTGACATTAGAATCTTGATTTTTGGCATGAACGTGCATTAGGGGACCGTTACCAGCAAGTTCTGTGCTAACCTATTTTTGATGACATTCAGGGACTAATCCAGGCATTTTTTGGGGACACCGGTCGACTACCACGAAACCAGAAAATGGCGGCCTGCATGGATTTCGTCAAGAAGCATGATGCGAGTGTGACAATTTAGTCTCTCTACCTGCTGTACACAGGAAATAATCAATTATTTCTTCGCTAAATAATAAAAGTAAGTCCATTAGATTGATCTTAAGCCTCCTACGACCATGAAAATGGTCAGTCTTAGGTCAAGGTACACACTTAAATCATATCAAAACCTACTTTGTAGGTCCTGTGGCGTTAGTCACACTACTCATGTTTGTTAGGTGGCGATCAAATATTAGTACATGCCAGAGCCAGGCTAGAGTATTCTGCCTTCAATATTCAACACCATCCACATTCAATAACATGCTGTTATTGATAGGACTATGATGGTACACCATACATTATAGCCATTAATGTTTCAAGTGTGCCGATATATCAGGAAAGTATACCTCCAAACATAATGTTCACACAGGCTAGCACCATGCAGATTTGTATTGCACATTACAAAACTGTATACAATTCAATGAGCAAATATTGATTGATTATAACAGTAGAGCTTTAGTGTGACAAGTTTCAACCCACTAGCCTTAGCGATAGTGAAAATATATAGGGGGGCACTTTCAGTTGCGGTACACCCCAACTCACCCAGGCCAGATAGGGTATGGAATGTTAGCTGGATCTACGGTAATCCCACTAATAATTCAACCACAGGAAGTGAAATGTCCCACCATAAAATCTGGGGTAATCAAATTTATCAGAACAGGAAATTGACAAAATGGTCCAAAATCATGCATATAATCCATTGTTTCTTCGTCACTTCAATGATTTTAGAGGGTGGTCAAATTTTTTAGAACCACCGGTTGAATTTTGTCTCCAAAGTTGAAGGCGATTGAAATTTTATAGGGGGATTGAAGTATTAGATGGAATACAGGAGAAACTTAAGGCAACTTTGTCCCACTAGTCAGAGCTGGTTAAACCAGGACTGGAGTAGGATTTGATCAACACAGGTGTGATTGTGATGTTAGATCATTACAATTAATAACCATGCTTGCCATAATAATACTTTAAAACGCTGCACATCTTATGATGACACAATAAAATGAAACACCAAAGAGACTGGTCAGATGTTTGTTTTTTATTCACATTAATAACAGTCTATATCCTTGTTTAAATTCAAGTGTAAAATGTCAAAGATAAATGTACATGTAGATATAGTCAACAAAGGATTGTTTCATGGTCAGTGATGGTATGTAAATTTAAAACACAAAACTTTAATATTGAGTCAGCACGAAACAAATGATACTTTAATTTGCCGCTCATTGTCTTGGGGTTTAAGCTCATAAATAAATATGATGGTACCTCATCTACTGATAGATGCTACATGTACATGTACTTTAATAGTGTTGTTCAACATCAGCTAACAAGATGGAATTCTAACTCTCCTAGGCAAAAAATGAGAATCCTTTAATGATATACTTGTTCACAGCGAAATAAAATAACAAACTTTTAAGCTCCAACTTTCACTCAGACTGGGTTTCTCAGCATATCAACACCACAAATGGATAAAAATGGACACAAGACAATAACGTGTATAATTGAAATATACAATATGAGATCAGAGTCTCTCAATAATACAATCTAATAATTTAATCATACAATATATACAATCACCTTTATACAGCAGGACAGTGTACAGGTTATGCAAGTGACATATTATCAAACTATACAACGTCTTACATCGTATGTCTGGCACAGAGTTAATGAGATCATCTATTTAATACCATTGGTCAATGTTACAAGTATGGCTGACAGAGCGTTTAATGGGTTTTGTCATATCATATTAGTTACCAGAATGTCATTAGATTACCATAATGTGCACTTTGGTTACCAGAATTTGTTTAAGTTGCAATATGTAACATTACTGGAATGTGTGTTTTATTTATCAGAACATTACTGGAACTTATGCTGCAGTTACCTCATTACCATGACCTGTCATATTTATTACTGCAGTATTGCCAGGATATAACTGAGGCATATTATAGGTAAAGGGAGGTTATCAAAGTTGTTTACCAGAACGAGTCTAGTGTTTACTAGGAGGGGGCACGTGGCAGGGGTGTGTCTTGGGTGAATCGCTGTGATGAATCAATGATTGATTGTGCCCACTGTAGTCCAATGAAAGCATGTGGTGGGGGCATGGCTTTATTTCACGTCACCATTAATATTTTTTGATTACCCAGATTGACATTTCGCATGCCGTGAAGCTGTATAGGTTGTGTTTTTCTTGTATTTCTTGTATTTGTTTTAATAAGGTGCAGTGTTTATAAGAAAGTGGTAAACTTTCTCACATAAATCTTATCATATTGAGTCTTGCAATATTTACCATACATGATATCTGGGTTAAATTCGTGATATTAAGCTTTATTAAACATGCCCTCTAACCCCTGACCATGTGGGCATATTGTGTAAAAATGTGGTTAACTGTTCAATAAATGCCCAGTGGTTCGTCCAGGGCTTAACTGGAAAAAAAAAATTATGTTTACCAGAATATATGCATATATCTGAATTGTCATATCTACAAAAGCAGTATCAGACCATATCATGGTTACAAGAACATTACTGAGGTTTGTCATATAAACCATTAACGGGACTGAACGTAAGATATTGCAGCTAGTTACCAGAATAATTTGCTGAGAATTACAAAAATATCAGCTGAACTGGTCATATTTACCGGAACATCATTGAAACTGGTTACCAGAACAGTCTTGGGGCATGCTCTACATTCTGTTATCAGTACCAGAATGTCAATGGGTCCTGCATTGGTTAACAGGACAATGACGCGGCTCACTGTAGTTACTTTGTGCTACTGGGATTCACCCAGTTTTATTGTAGTTACCAGAACATACTAGCTCTTAATGCTAACTTCAGCTACCAGAAAATAACGAGTTCACAGCAGGTACATTGGTTCTGGACCATCAAACGACACACAATCTTCATCTGTGGATTCCTACGTCTGGTTTAAAGTTTGCATTATAGAAACTGCCACATACATTTTAGTTGGGAGATCCTACTGGTATATTTATTGCTGAATGCATTTAAACAAGAAATATTAAGACTGCTTATAGTTGACCAAAATATAAAAGTGTGCAAGCTGAATGGACAAATAAAAACATTAATTGTGCGAACTGTAAAATGATAATTCACAATTTCTGGCACCTCATTTGCAGCTGTAATATAAATCACCTTCATTGATCAACAATATCACTATAAAACTTGTGTACCAATATAATATTAACTGATCAAAATTAAAATATATACAATATACTATAGCTCTGCTCTTGCTGGAATAGAACAGAACAAAACTTTTTTTTCGATATAAATTTGGGGAAATAAGTATACTATGCGCATTGACATATTGTCTCTATGTCTATATAGCTTAATGCATATTTTTGAGTAGTTAAATTTTGTTCATGCCTATGCTTCAAGGGGGAGGACTATATTAAACTTGGGATAACTGGCATATTTTATTCTGAACTTGCGAAAATTGGCATATTTTATACTGAACTTGCAATAATCGGCATATTTTATATTGAACTTCTGATAACTGGCATTTTTTCAACTAACATTTGTCAAAATAATCACTAAGATAATAGTGTTTCTTTCTTCAAATAGAGGTGAAATTTGATGAAAATTTACTATATTTATATCAGTTATCACTGGTTTAAAATAATCCTTCATGTTCAAGCATAAGCATTAACATGCAGAGATACACAGCTGATCATGAATCAGTTCACTCAGCCAATCTATTCTTCTAAATTTATATAAAAGTGGAAACTTAAATTTGGAACACGTTTGTCTCTAAGTCCGACGCAACATATTAGATGGCATATATTTGAGTGCTCACACATAATAAGACGAGACAAGACGAAAATATCAAGATAGACATGAAAATATACAATGAAATGAATGAACACCGAGAGGCTGTGTATAGGCTGATGACAGTTCCTTGAGATTCAACTTGGATTGTTCCTCCAACTTTATGAGTGTAGTACTGATATAATAAGAAATCCATAAAATATCTTACATGTACAATGGTACGGTCCATACACCATGTGCTAAGTAATCAAAAATCTTGTTTATTATTACATAATTAAGGCAAGTCAAGATCTGATAAATGGTAAAACACATGGCTTCTACATAACTATGGATGTGTACACATAGCTTCTACAAAACTATGCATGTATACACATAGCTTCTACATAACTATGGATGGGTACACTGGCTTCTACATAACTATGAATGTGTACACATGGCTTCTACATAACTATGGATGTGTACACTGGCTTCAACAAAACTATGGATGTGTACACATGGCTTCTACATACATGTAACCATGGATGATTCACATGGTTCTACATAACCATGTATGTGCACACCAGACCATATGGACGAAATGATAACAATAATAATCCAAACAGCTAATACAGGCAATAATATCTACGTACATGTAGCAGTATGCTGTTTTCAAGACAAGAAAAAAAACACATCAATAACAGAAAAACATGTACCGGTATACATTCAACATAAACTTTACTTTTATATTGCCACTTTGTTCTATATGCTCTTGACCATTTCTCTATAGATGGGTGTCACAATGAATTCTGGTTCTCATCTGCTCCAGTAATTTGGCGGTGCTTGATAACACTTGAAACATTACAAATGAATGAGTGAGTGAGTGAATAGAATTTAATGTCACTTTCAACAATATTCAGCTATATCGCGACGAACCAACTAAGCACCACCCAGCCAAGTTGTGTTCCTGCTGCTACAAATGAATGACTAATTATATAAGTTACATGTATAATCAGAAATAGGGAATGTCGACCAAGATCATGTGATAACCAGAAATCATACAATATATGTGATAAACAGTGGATATTGTTATATTCACATATGGTCAGCCTCCAGGAAAGTACATTCATTAGGACAAAATGCTTATGGAATGAAAAACAACATTTCCAGCTAATAAAAACTTTTTAGCACAGGGAATGAAACTGGTCCCCATTATCATAGCTGAAAGTACACAACACTGATCTATTGCATTGTTTATTGCAAATATCATTATTTTGTCTAAAAAAACCCCAAAAATTAAAGATTTGTCGAGGTGTACACAGAATAGTTTGATCTAATAAAAATATTCATGCATCACTCACAAAGAAGGCTAATTAAAATTATATGTACCTCTGACTGGTAAAACAATGTAGTGGTGTATAACATGAACATGTAAATCATTAAAAATAAATATGGTTACACCATTACCAACATGCTTGAAATCACTGGGTCTGTTTGTTCAACAAATATATCACTACATAATACTGGTGAGCTCCTTGTCAGATTTGCCAAATATGCTCCATGAATACAGTGCAGGTCTGAAGAATTTTTCAACTTTATGTCATGATCTAATCATATTTACATTACGAATCATGCTTTGAATTAACTCGCTTTGAATACAAGTACACTGTGAGTGAACTCAGAGGGAGTACAAGTACACTGTGAGTGGACTCAGAGGGAGCACAAGTACATGTACACAGTGAGTGGACTCAGAGGGAGTACAAGTACACTGTGAGTGGACTCAGAGGGAGTACAAGTACATGTACACAGTGAGTGGACTCAGAGGGAGTACAAGTACACTGTGAGTGGACTCAGAGGGAGTACAAGTATACTGTGAGTGGACTCAGAGGGAGTACAAGTACACTGTGAGTGGACTCAGAGGGAGTACAAGTACACTGTGAGTGGACTCAGAGGGAGTACAAGTATACTGTGAGTGGACTCAAGAGGGAGTACAAGTACACTGTGAGTGGACTCAGAGGGAGCACAAGTACATGTACACAGTGAGTGGACTCAGAGGGAGTACAAATACACGTGAGTGGACTCAGAGGAAGTACATGTACACAGTGAGTGGACTCAGAGGGAGTACAAGTACACTGTGAGTGGACTCAGAGGGAGTACAAGTATACTGTGAGTGGACTCAGAGGGAGTACAAGTACACTGTGCTTCAAAGCATTGTGTTAATGAAATGTTGCTGTTTCATGTTGTATGAAACTTGGAATATTAAAATACAAGATTCTAAATGACATACTCAAAAAAAGATAAATACTGCGAATGCTTCACATTTGTTTAAAGACCTTTTTCTTTGGCACCCCAATGAATGCCATATAACAGTTGTATAAAGACTTTTTTCTCATACACCCCAAACATGTGCTGAATGAAACAGTTAAAAGCAATAACGTATCTTCAACAAATTAATGTAAGGTGGAGTTAATTTTGGACCCATACAATTTCAAATTATTATAGAGTGTCAGAGCATAGATAACAGATTATCCATCAGTACTGGTGATCAATGTCTTCAACTCTTCCTTCTCAGTTGTATGCCATGAATTAATCAAAGAATCATCATCATATCACAAACAGGAACCCTCCAAAACAAACAGGAACCCTCCAAAACAACTTTCACAAAGTTCTTCTATATATTATAATCCAATTGACGGGATGGTCAGATACATGTAGGACTGGTGAAGCTATTAAATAATATTGCGACTCACCAAGTACATGAAAGATAACGATTATTAATGGTGCTGTTACACATGCTAAACTGCTCACTGATGACACATTTTGATTGGCTGCTCAAGATATTCAAAACTGACCAATCACCACACAGCTCATGCACAGTGACAACATTGAGATTGTCATACGGACACTACACATGTGATTAAGGTAGACTATATATTATACATAAACAACACACTAAAGCTGCCTAATGTTAGGTTAGTGTAACCTATATCACCAACAATATTCTACCCTGTCTAATGTCTGAAAACATGGTATGCCTGTACTGCATACTATCAAATACATGTGATAACAAAGACTGCTAATTATAGGCACCTGTTTATTGTATACGGGTTGAGTATAAAGTTGTGTACAACTCCCCCTTCATCTCAGTAGAGCGACCAAACCATGTTACTGATATTGCTGAACTAGGAGTGTACGACGACGACATCCGCTGTTGTTGGAATAAAAACACAATGTAAGCTGTGATCCTACATAGTACAGTTAAAAAAGAAAGAACAAATTCGGTAGAAAGGAAGTAATCTAGAGCAAGGCAAGTCAGGACATTGTCCAGTACTACTGAATAATAATTACTGTCTGCCCCACTCATTATATTCCATTTGTTTTGCCAACATTCCAGAGCCCAACAGCGAAACTTTGCACAGTGTATCTAAACTCAGCTGAGCAAGTTTAATCCAAAATATCAACAATCTTTCTAGTAGTTCTCAGTCAATAGCGAAAGCAAAAAACAAAGGCAACCTGTACATTACATTTTGATGTCATGGCAGCAAGCCTGTATGTGACCACATCATTGATAGACCAACTTCATTCGCAATTATCTTTGATTTAGAAACATATTTTAATAAATAAAACTGCACTTCTAGAATCACTGTTGTGGGATTCATTATATATGAGCCAATACTAAGATATATCAGACAATCAATTTGGAATATAATGAGATTAAGACTTCTATAAAACATGTATGTATTGCATACGACTAAATAGAGCTAAGATTGGTTATATCAGAGAAGTGAAGAAAATCATAAAACCTTTTTTCATATTACTTTCAGTTCATTAATAGAGTAAATAAATAGCCATTACTGTATATTAAACCTTACATAGTTCCAAATAAATTGATTCATTACAATTCACATAAATTATCCACTGCTACTTCCAATTGTGAAAATTATTCATTATAGTGCAAACTGGGGACAGATTGATCTACTTGACATAGTTAATGTATGATGGATTCAAACAGACAACATGCTTTCCTCTTTTCTTCCTCTACCTTTTCAACCAGTTAGCTCTCTGATTAAGATAAACAATAACCAGTTTTATGCTAGATGTCACTTCCTTCATTGCCATGCACTAGCCAGCCAAATAACCATACATGAACTTTTTGAACTAGGACAGAAGTGGTGCAGGGGAGATAACTTTGTTAGCATCTCCATGTTTAAAATGAATTCTAATGTTGAACTTAACATTAATATGCACACATAAACACATTATGTAAACATACACATTATTACTACATTTATAGAATCATTATGAGCACAAAATTTGATCACAAAACGTTGTCACAAACACACTGTACATGCACATTTCAGATATATCAATGCATGTATGTTACATATCATATGCAAGTCACTTGTGCAATACACCTGCAGCCTCAAATATGTGCAAATCCAACAGAAAAAAAACATGCAACAAAGAAACCTTTAGTGCGCAAACAAAGTCAAACATCAAGTGCAGAATGGGATGCACAAACATTGCCTCAGGAGATATCCAATACTGAAGTGAGCTACATGTAGACAAGAATTGATCATTCAGAAAAGAAACAAATGTTGGACTGAAACAAGGGATATTAAAGGATGACAAAGGAAGAAGAGTTAGAATGACACAGTTACATACAGGGTAGGACCGAAGACACGATGTATGGGACACATATGCTGGTGTCCGATACGGTTTACAAAGGAATACATTGAATGTTACTATATCTAACACATCAGTTAATATACCCACAGGTACTGCTGACATATACGGTTAATACTGCTAGTCTCCTAGCACATTGAACAGGGGATTATTATAGCTAGACAACAGCCAGTTAATTCCAAGCTGGGCCACTAACATGACGGCTAAGGTCAACAGTGCTCATCATTATGACAGGGTGCACAGAAATTACACTTACAGTATAGAGACTGGTTGCATTCAAACTCAGACAGATTGTGGGCTCACTGGACAGAGCACTTGCTCGTGACCTCTCCGACACTGTCAGCCAATTTAGAAGGCAGTTCGGACACTTTTGAGGAGAGCTCACTTAAATTGGAGGGGAATTCTGGAAAACACAAGGAAAGGCACCACAAAAAATTGGAGCAGACAAGTCTTAAAGATCAGAGCTATAGAGTACATGTACATACACTACACAAATGGGAGGTGTCCACATGTATCCAATATGCAAGAAATATGCCAGGACATTCACACATGTACATCTGTGGTAAGGAGCTTGCAGATAGATTTCTCAAACTTAGCTACATGTAGGTCGCATGACTTATTCAGATTGCACATTTCACTTGGGGTGGTCAGAGACAACCAGCAGCAAAATTAGGGGGGAAATATGATAACAAAATAATTACATGCAAAAGCAAGCTGTGAGAAATGAATGAAAACCCTCATACCAGCCTTTCCTCTTGTGGTGATTATCTCCCCTTATTGTGATCCATCATTGTGATTTATCTCCCCCTGATGTGATTTAACTCCCCTTGCACTGTCAACACATACACACAGTTGTATCAGTGTGTATATGGAGTTATCCCCGTTGTTTTTTTTATATCAAATTGCTGTACTTGCCACATTGTTAAATTATTTTCTCTATATCTTGTATAAGATTGAAAATAAAACTCAACTCAGTTTCTGTTTATGGCTTAAAACAACTATAAAGGTAGTGGATATGGCAATTCTGCTAAAATTACACGCCAACACCGTCTTTGAGCATACTTTTCAATACCATAGTCCTCACAAAGTCTAAAAAACTAATGAAAAATTCAAAAGCTGGCGAAAAACAAAAAATGATCTTGTAACCTTCCTAATTCTTACTAGCACTAAAATAAGTCATTTTCTAAAAGTTTAGAAAAGCACTCTACCGTGAACCTACATATTGCTACAAATGTCAATAGTTAGGCTTTCAAGTGAACCTAATAGGATATGCTACTATCTAAGAAGTTGTAGTCTGAACAAGATTAAATCTGATATGAAGATGTTAAGTACATTATACAATATTACAGACAAATAAAATCCAATGAGATGACTTTTTTCTTCTTTTTTTTTTTTTCGTTTTCGTTTTCTAATGGTCTGGATGAAACTAAATCCTCTTAGGGTTTCTACACAACTACACCATTGTACCTACATGTAGTCGTCTAAGTTTGTGACTTCACTCTAACTACAGTAGAAATTTGAAAAATATGGATGAAATATTATCCAGTGAATCAGCAATTCAGTGTTGAAACTGTATGTACATTTCCTCGTTTCCTTAATAAATATTTTATACATATAGATATTTTTTTTAAATATCACATTACAGATAACACATATTTGTCCCGGAAACATCGTTTTTTGAGCAGGACAGTATATATATATTAATTTATTTACAATAATGATATTTCACATGCAGCACAATTGATGTTCCTATGTAAGTTTTATACATATATACATAGAATATCGGTGAATCAATGCCAATGACTCAAGAGATAAGTTAACAGTTTGAGTGAGGACAGCACTGAGGGGAGATAACCCTGTCCTACACGAAGTTCATACAGCAGCACAAGGAAGAGAATTTACTTGTGAACTCATCATCGTCTGAGTCAGCATTCGCTTCTGCTGCCAACTCTGCCTGAGTTTTCTTCTTCCGCCCTATTCTTCCATCGCCACCCAAAGGTTCTTCCTCGGCTGGTTTTTCTTTCTTCTTCAAACCATACTACAAGAATACAAGGAATCGAGTAAAGCTTAGAACAATAACTTCTCACTGATCACTTTTTAGTGCACAGATTAGTCTCTGTATTAGTAATAAATGACCTATACTGAATGCACTAGAAACCGGTGAAATACATCTCCACAGTCAATGGATAAACGAAGCCATTTGAATTGTGTCCCTTGCTCAAATGTTTACCGGATGATTAATAAATGTCAAAACAATAACCAGGTGTCAATACACATCTATCGTCAGAACCTACAGGTATCCAGGTGTCAATTATCTATCGTCAGGCCCTACAGGTAACCAGGCATCAATTCACATCTATCATCAGACCCTATAGGTAATCAGGCGTCAATACACATCTATGGTCAGATCCTACAGGTAACCAGACATCAATACACATCTATCATCAGAACCTACAGGTATCCAGACGTCAATACACATCTATGGTCAGATCCTACAGGTAACCAGGTGTCAATACACATCTATCACCAGACCCTACAGGTAATCAGGCATCAATACACATCTATCGTCAGACCCTACCGGTTACCAGGCATCAATACACATCTATCGTCAGACCCTACAGGTAACCAGGCATCAATGCACATCTATCGTCAGACCCTACAGGTAACCAGGCATCCATACACATCTATCGTCAGACCCTACAGGTAACCAGACATCCATACACATCTATCGTCAGACCCTACAGGTAACCAGGCATCCATACACATCTATCGTCAGACCCTACAGGTAACCAGGCATCAATGCACATCTATCGTCAGACCCTACAGGTAACCAGGCATCCATACACATCTATCGTCAGACCCTACAGGTAACCAGGCATCCATACACATCTATCGTCAGACCCTACAGGTAACCAGGTGTCAATACACATCTATCGTCAGATCCTACAGGTAACCAGGCATCAATCCACATCTATCGTCAGACCCTACAGGTAACCAGGCATCCATACACATCTATCGTCAGACCCTACAGGTAACCAGGCATCCATACACATCTATCGTCAGACCCTACAGGTAACCAGGTGTCAATACACATCTATCGTCAGATCCTACAGGTAACCAGGTGTCAATAAACATCTATGGTCAGATCCTACAGGTAACCAGACGTCAATACACATCTATCGTCAGAACCTACAGGTAACCAGGCATCAATACACATCTATCATCAGACCCTACAGTTAAACAGGTTGTCAATATACATCTGTCATCAGAAAATCAATGTCTAATTCATAGGACTACTTTCTCAGTATAGATAACTCTAAGATATTGAATATGTACATGTCAAAACTCTCTCCTGCCCCCTTCCCATTTAGTCATTGTCCTGTTTTCAAACTTATTGTTAGTGATAGAGTTATGGAATCTCACTTCCAGAATGTCTGATGGCAGATCCGATTTAAAGATTTCAGGTTATTCTACCTTAATTATGTAACTAGTCCCTGGAGAACTATTAATTGGTACCATATCCTATATAAATGGACTTATACCTCTATTTTCTGTATCATTCAGAATAGTCTGTCAAAACCTTCATTGACAGACCTTAAGTTTTCAGATTGATTCACCTGGTTACCATGGTGACCGAAGATTGTACCTTATCTCGTATAGATTGCCTCATTCCTTCTCGTTCCTCTTCCATTTTTCTGTGTTTTTCTTTCCTTCTTTCCTCTGCCTCTAGTCTGGCCTCTAGGACCTCTGGGTCCTCCCCTTCTTCTGTCTTCTCCTCTCCATCGTCTTCCTTGTCCCCAAGCGCACCTGTCAATGAAAAAATAACACAAACAGGTATGATAACAAGCAGATAGATACCGAAAAGCCTCCTTAATAAATACTGAATATATACCAAAACATACTCAAATCACAATTACTTATTTGGAATACTGGGAAAATTGAATGAACCTTTACAGAGACTTATGATTGCCTGGAATTGTCTACACAACTTTCAGGGTGTTTGAATGTTATGGAATGGTTGGATTCTGATCATATTCACTGTACTCCCTCTCTGCATGAATTAGAGCCAATAGATAAGTGTCCACAAGAACACATATGTCCCTGCCATGCATCACATGGTCAATGGCTTAGAATTCCAGCAACAAACTCTTGTCGGTGACAAAAATGTCAAGGTTTCATCGATGTTATACACAACATACAAAATTATAATGAGATAGGGAGGATAACTACTGTAATTCTGATATGGTAAAAATGTCAGAACTGTGAAGAGTTCTCTCTCTGGCTTCCTAATTGATATGTAATATCTGATAAACCTCAAAACAAGAGTACATGTAAGATGAAAATGAATACACTTTGAAACAAGAGGAAGATAAATATACTTTCTTTTTGGGTACCTTGACCACTGATCTTTTGAATCCCGGTGACCAGGCTTCTTTGGATTGACATGAGCAATGTGCTTTTAAACTTTCGTGAAGTGCAATCAATGACATTATCCAGAAAAGGCATTCTATAACTCTGAACTGTTGCCCTCTAATCAATAGGATTCTTTTGAAGCAATTGTGTAACATACCTATGAACTGAGACTAATATCAATGGAGTAGAGCTAAAAATCTGGACAGCTAGAAAAAGATTCAGCTTTGGGGTGCAGTGAGTCTGTGACATTGACCTTTGACCTGATTACCCTAAAATCAATAGGCTTCTCAGGGGTTTTTTTAGCCGTTTTTTCATCGTGGTGACCAAAATTGTGAAATTGAGTGGATGAACAATTCTGGGCTAGAATAACCCCTGCTTCTACTGATTCACATGGCAATACACAAGTGAAGATTGGTGAAGCGTGAATGAAAAAATCGTCCTGGCAAGGTTAAGTTTGATGGAGGGACGGATGGAAGTACAAGGTAAAATCATAATGTATATTAGACTATTCGACTGAGCATAAAAATCATAATACATGTTTTGCATATATAAGCTCATAACTTTATATTTTGTTGAAATTAGAAATTAGTATGACTCTGAAAAGTCCTTACAGTAATCCCCCTAATAATTCAATCACAAGTAATCCCCCTAATAATTCAATCACAAGTAATCCCCCTAATAATTCAATCACAAGTAATCCCCCTAATAATTCAATCACATGAAGTTCACCTTTCAACTCTGTTATTCAAACACAGCGAAAAAGTAGCATTCCCATTCTTCATTCAAAGTGAAGAAAAGCCATATAATGATAAACCGTGATGCCTTGTAGATGGTGCCATCAAGAATATTTTCAGATATAAACCATTTTTGTTGCACTTCCGGTGATCGAATTATTTGGGGAATTACCGTATGTCTCATATAATACACATCACTGGGGACATGTTCAACGATTTGTAAATGCATGTATGTGATTTATCGAAGATGATACATGTACATGTACTTGTTAAGAAATTTAATATCCAGACAGAACTACAAAATGTCTATTGGCATTTAATTTAGCTCAAGCGTGAAGTACATGTACACACTTAACCCATTCAATGAGAACATGTAAACACGAGCAACAAATGAAAATCAATGTCTCTCTATATTGCCTGATGCTGCAATTCAATCTCTTGACAGCATCTGTTGCTAGATGTATAGTAGCCACTTCAGGTATTGAAATATAGTGAAAATTGCTTATTCTCATCTGGGATTCAAATTAAATGGATTTTCTTTCACCAGAATTAATGAGTTTTAAAATGGATTACATTCATTCAACTAGATGTAAAGCCCTGAGTAAATAAACCGAATGTATTGATTATAAACGCTTTGCTGTGACCAGAAAGAGTTGCATTGGATTCCGATGATAGCATTACCTCAATTCTGATCTGCCAAAGAGTAACCCCTCAACACCCATACTCGGCTGGTATAAAATCTGCATGGAGTTTACAGCTCTTTATTTACAACAATATGGACATACATGTAAACCAGATACCGTACCAACACGGCAACAGTGAGCAACATCAGATAACAGTAACAACTTCCAGGAAGCATGTGACATATATGTTCTTTGGTGACAATTATTCCAGGAAACTTGAGACAAATTATTGTATCATAGTAAAGATTTACCAATCAAAGTGGGGACCAACACCTTAAAGGGGGATAACTCTTTTACATATAGGTACAGACTGACACCTCCCTCAAGTCATCCTAATACATTTCAATCGTAGGAAATTCAGTTTCGCATGAATAATCTAAGCTTTGTTATACTGAAAGTATATGTTCATTGTTAAACAAATATGCTAAATTTGATTTGAATAGAACCTAATTTATTGCCATAGGAAAAGGAATAACATGGGAACAGACAGGAATAGTTTTCAATTTGCCTTCAGATGAAACAGGGTGATTTACTTGTCATCTAAAAGTTTGATTAAAAATCTATGTTCGATTTTCTCTAAAAATCCAATTTTACAGTTATTTTTCTACATTTCCCTACTATTTCTGTGTTAAAAAATGAGACATCAGGTATTGGGTACCCCATGTTGATGGGCATCAAGAGCATAAGCTGATTTGGTGACCCCAATTTTTATTTCATTATTTTGCTATGTATAACAGTTCTAATTTATATTAAAATTTCAATTAAAGTCTGTGCATGTTCAAAAGAGAGGTGACGGTTTCCATCTTAATGCAGTTATCAAAATGTCAGGGAAAGGAACATTGAAGAAAACCAATTGTTTCAGGGAATATGGACAATTAAATACATCATGTGCACCAACAATTTCAACTTCTTGACCAGTAAACTTACTTCTAGAGGGATGTAAATACTTGTACATAAGTATGTATACATACTTGTAGAAGGGGGGGGGGGGTAAACTTACTTCAAGAGAGGTATATATACTTCTAGAGAGGTAAAAGTACTTCTAGAGAGGTAGATATACTAGCTCCTAGCCTGATAGACATACTTCTATACAGATTGCATAGGGATATACAATGTATGTACATGTAATTGTAGATGGTTATAAGAATTTCCAGAGGGGGCAAACATTTCTGGAGAGGTATACATACTTCTAGAGTGATTCACATATATAAACAAGTCAGACCTGTACAACTTCCAATACGAAGCTGTGCATCAAGTCAGACCTGTACAACTTCCAATACGAAGCTGTGCATCAAGTCAGACCTGTACAACTTCCAATACGAAGCTGCGCATCAAGTCAGACCTGTACAACTTCCAATACGAAGCTGCGCATCTGAAAACCCCTCGGCTCTGGATGCCAGCCATTCATAATGTATTCAATTTGAACCAATTTGTCAGGAATACCAAGCAGTCAAGTGATAAATATACAGATTATCAAAAAATTTGCAATTAGAAATGGCCCCTAAAGTTTCCGTCCAATTAGAGAAACCGGTATTCATTACATAATTTTCTTGATGCATCGATGATGTCTACCAAATTTTACATCGAGCATTTGAACAGTATCGGAGATAGAGATCATTAACGATTTTGCATAAATTAAAGATGGCCACCCATCCTTCCCGTCACTCAGAGGAACTGATGTGGTTATTCATTCATGCAAGTCTCTTCAAACATCAATGTTGTATAGCAAGTTTCGCATAGAACACATAAATAGTATCAGAGATATATATCATTAAAGGTTTTGCATAAATTAAAGATGGCCGCAAAGATTTCTGCCCAATCAGAGAAACCAGATCTGTCATTCATCGTAACTCGATTGATGCATCGATGAGGTACACCAAATTTTACATCGAGCACCTGAACGGTATCAGAGATAGAGATCATTAATGAATTCACATAAATTAAAGATGGCCGCCCATCCTTCCCGCCACTCAGAGGAACTGATGTGGTCATTTATTGCAAGTCTCTTGATACATCGATGCTGTATAGCAAGTTTCATATAGAACACTGAAATGGTATCAGAGATATATATCACTAAAGATTTTGCATAAATTAAAGATGGCCACCAAGGTTTCCACCGAATCAGGGAAACTGGTTAAGGTTTGGTCATTCCTTTGAAGTTTCTTGATGCATCGATGATCTATACCAAGTTTCACACTGAACAGCGAAATTGTAACAGAGATACACAAGATTAAAGGTTTCGCATAAATTAAAGATGGCGGTGAAAGTTTCCAACCAATCGGGTCCAGATTCAATAGGGTTCTGGGTCACGAGCATATGGATGTGCACTGCAAGTTTGGTGTGCCTAGGGTAAGTCATTCTAAAGATATCTTGGTGACGAGAAAGCTGTGATGGTTTCGCATAAATTAATGATGGCCACCAAAGTTTCCAACCAATCGGGTCCAGATTCAATCGGGTTCTGGGTTATGAGCATATGGATGTTCAATGCAAGTTTGGTGAGCCTAGGGTGAGTCATTATAAAGATATCTTGTTAACGAGAAAGGTGTGACGGACAGACGAACGTACATGATGTCAATACCCTTCGGCCATTTGGCCGAGGGGTAAAAACTAATCATGAACAATTATCCCCACTCAGCTGCCGCTCTACAATCACAAATAAGTTTGATGCACCACTAAACTTGTGAAAGAAATTGCAGGTATATGGTATTTATGAGTTTCTAACATTGATTTCCTTCCAGGTCTATGGCTGTAATATTAAGCACTGTAATCCAGCTGTGGAGGAGAAAACTAAATGATCCAGTTTTTTAGCTAGCTGTGTATGTTCAAATTGCATTAATTCCATGTGAAGTAATTGACAATGGTTGTGCAATATGCCCTCTATCAATTGTCGTCACTGGGAGTGAGATGATGCTGACCCATGTGGATATAATAATTCCTAAGTATCTCATTTCACTCTCTTTTCATAGCAGTCACTCAATCAAACACATTCTGAGAAGAACCATATACGCATATGCATATTAATAAAACCTGTAACTCTGAAGTGTACATGTAAATGGTCTACAATACATTAGCTTACACACTGGCTCCCATATTGGCTGAAATGCAAACCCCCTTTGAGCTATCCAAAAAATACACCAATATAATGTTCTTATAACATTTGGAAAGAATCTGTGCAGTCTTTCCGAAGTGGTTGGTTGTTTGAAGTTTAACGTCGCACCTAACCTTATTGGTCACACGGCGACGATGACCCAAACAAACATACCCTAACAAAACCCTAACCCTAACAAAAACCTAACCGAAACTACAACAATTTTTGAATTTCTCTTTCTGAAGCGACAAAGATTAATCTACACAATGGAAAATACTGATTACTGGTATCACTGGCTACCAGATAATAAATATGGGACTTATCTCTCTTCTAGTATCACCAAGAAAGTTATCTACAGGCACGGTCCAACTACATTTTTGGTTGCTTCAGAAATATGTTCCGATCCTAAAAATTGATCAACCAGTTCTGGAGATTGAATTCCCAGATTCAATATCTCATATTGATTTTATCCTTAAATAGGAATGCTGAACCAGTGATCACACTACATTTATTCTGACATATGGTGGAATTGATTTTGGTACTGTGACAGCTGAGGATTTATGTCTCAATCAGACGTTACAAATCCATAGCTAACACGAAGCAGAATGATGGAATAGATACAACTGTAAACTAGAGCCTATGGGCTTTAATGAGATCTGGTAGCTGGGTTATTGGGGGATAAGTTTGTAATGAAATAAACGCACAATTATATATTTAATTTCAAGTTAGGCACAGGTGGCACCAGGCACGAATGTATGTGGCTAAAACGCAATCACAAGTTACATCCTGTGACAAGGTATATGAAGGGCCGTTCGCGCCATAAATGCATCCTTACGTTTAAAAATTGTAAAGCTTTAAAAAGTTTAAACGTTTAAACTTGAACCAACCAATCAGATGTTATGAACTGACATTTTCCTGTTAAAAAGCAAACATTTCCAGTTGTAAATTCGCGACTTCAGAGGTTTCCTGTCAAAAGAAAAATTTGGTCTTTTAAAGGTTTCCGGTTAAAAGGATAACTTTTCCGGTTGTGATCGTCCAATCAGATTTTTTATTTGGGCCGCGTGTATTCCAACATCTACACCAACACGTGCAAATCTCCACTGGCAAATGTTTCCGGTATAAATTAGGTTTTGGAGAATATCTTTGGCACCGGGACAATTTGCGCAGGACATGATGCACGGTGGGCATGAGGAATACAATATGCGCTAATAGTTGTAAGGGTTATTTTGATTGGTTCAAACAGACTACATAGCGGAAACGTTTTGCCAGTGGACACGTGTTGATGTTGAGGTTTGAAGATACGCAGCAGCAATAAAAAAATCTGACTGGACGATCACAACCGGTAACGATTTCCTTTAAACCGGAAACGTTTAAAAGTCTAGAATATTACTACTGGAAACGTTTGTCTTTTGACAGGAAACGTCTAAAGTATTGGACATTACAACAGCAAACGTTTGCTTATGGACAGGAAAGTTCTTCCAAATGTCAATTTATGACATCTGATTGGTTGGTGCAAGTTAAACGTTTAAATTCATTAAACGTTTGGATTTATGGCGGCGAACGGCCCTTCTTAAAAGTTACCGACATAATGAAGTTGAACATTCCAAAGAAAGGCAATCCTAGGATAAAAGTAACTCCGAAAATGGAAGCCGAAATATAGAATATTATATCACAATGACTTCTATTTTCGGAGTTACTTTTATCGTAGTTTATGTGAAATTGATCTGTGGAAACAATGAAAGGTAGTCCTATAATGAGGGAAGTTGCACACGTTACGCTAACCATGTGTTACCCAATTAATTTCCGTCCAATTAGACACTACAGTAGGTGCTCATCCAACCTTGATTTAACCAAAATAGTGGAATTTTGCTCTTTATCTTGATACATAATTCCTCCAATACGTCAGTTCGAGATTCCAGATGAACACCATCACCACCATGTTAATTTAACCAGCATAAAGAAAGCAATATGATACCTTCTTTAACATGGTATGGTTGGTGTTGCGTTTTAACTGCAAACTGACCTGTTGAGAATTCGATGGAAAAAGGGGCCAGTGGAATAAAGTCTAGGGGATTAAGGTTAGTTTGTACAGAACATACATGTACCTAGGGGTAAATAGAGATTGATTTAGTGTTATGAGTGAGAAGGGCTGGACATCAAGGTTGATGATGGTTATGTCACAGGTTAGGATAAGACAAGACATGTATTACACTTTCTGGATATCCCACAGGGTGGAGTACAAGATAAGAAAAGATTATAAGATATGTTACAGCTTGCTCTTGTGAGAAAAGCAAACAGTGGCCTGCAAAGGTGATAATGAGACAATGGTAGCCAGGTTGGCTGCTATGGTAGAGCATGTCTCACATATACACCTAACCAGCTAAACTGTATAATTTTCTCAGCAGAGTCCAAGCTTTGGTAAAGTGACGATACCAGTCTGCCATACTTTAGAGCGTATTAATCTCATATTTTGTGGGAAAACAATGAACAGAGTAATATGTAATGCAGATAAGGGATCAAATATATGCCAAGTGACTATTAGTGACTAAATATAGACATACAAAAGCCTTTCAACCACTAAGGATCCCCAAAACTCATCTCTGTGGAACTACTTTCATGCAGCGTAAGGCTATCCCGTGAGTCGGTTTGCACTTTTGTCCATTCCCTACAGCATTCTAAAGAGCCTCTGGCTGACGCCAGATCTCAAAAAGATCAATATAATGACATGCACAAATGTAAAACCTGGTCCCAAGAATTCATCATGCTATCCATTTCTCCCAATGGAAAATCTACCTGAAACGACACAACAGATGACTGATACATGTCAGAATTAAGGTAGCGGGAGACCTAGCCAGAGGTGATCCAGCTTTAAAATACTGATTTTTCGTTTTTTAAATATTATTCAACTATAGATTTCACTTTATCATTTAGAGAAAACGCGAACTTGGAGAAATTATTTATTTCTGGTGAAAATGAGTGTTTAAAGTTGGCCAGTTATGAAATCTGCAGGTAGTACTCAATGAAACAGAGAATTAACACCTATCCGCGATCGCCCCAGTAGGTGTCTGAACAATGTATATTGTAGGCAGTCCTTGATCGGACTGCCTACAAAGACACAAAGACTAATCGCTTGATTCTTTATAGCGAGACGTCTATTCAAGTACTTGACATTTACTCAGAGCTCCCATGGTGCCCCGCAGTGCACAACTCGCGAGGTGTCAAAATGACAATCGTCGGCGAATCTTACTGGAAAATTTAGCAAAAAATAGTTTTTATTTCAGCTTTTTAATGACTTGGACACAAAAATCATTTAAAATGACAAATTTGCTGATTTGTTACTGAGTATTATGTCACTCTATGAAAAATTAATGAAGTATAGGCTATAAAATGAATAACGTCGCACAGATGTACTCGACTTCGGTTTTCTGCCGGTTTCTCTGTTTTGAATTTGGTATGGGCCTAGAGTTTTCAACTCTGATAACTTCCACACTTATCGGCCTAAAGTCTTGAAATTTTCAAATTTTATTTAGCATATATAGAACTAGTCGACTTTGCTTCCAATTTTCTAATTTTGTTTTAGTTTTTTAGATATTCGCGTTTTACTAACTTTAGCATTTTTTTAAAAATAAACTTGAATAAAATCACATCTATGACAAAATTATTAAAATTGTGGCACAGTTTACTAGTTCAGATAGCTAATAATATGTGCCTTGAATTCCAATAAATTTGCACCAAGCATGTATAAGATATGTGCTGTGAAAAATTGGGTATACTTTTCGAAAATATTACTGTTCAAAGTTGTGTAGAGTATTTAGTCTTGAAAAAATTGCGAAATAATAATAATATCCAGTTTCTCCACAAAAACAGCTTTCAGAAAATATATAATATGATAAAATTGGTCAACAGCTTGTCGAGTAATTAAGCAAGAAGATAAGAGGTGTATATTGAGCCTTTGGCTAGGTCTCCCGCTACCTTAAGGCATTCTACTTCCATCAGATTCTGCAATGTCAGATAACAGCCTCTCATTGACTTGCCCCATAAAAGCTGCCTGTTTGCATATTTTTGCATACTTTTTTAGCCAGTCAAAAGAGGAGTGAACACACACACTAAAGCCGAACATTCTATCATGTTCAAAGAGTTTAGTAAGATACACTGAATACTACAGGTATTTCATCATTGAATCAAATTCTCTCCCATCGTTATCATACTATTAACTCTTTGCCTACGGAATAAATATTCACAACTGGCCGGAATAAATTATGCAAAAATATTAATTTCCACATATGGTTATAATAATGACCCTAAAAAATTTCCATAGGCACCGTAGGTAGGGTAAACTATATATTTTTACAATCCATATGCTTTGGGGATTCACATAAATAAAAACTTTTGATGGAAACCATTCTTGAATTGTTTGGGGTTTTTTTTTTCAAGTCGGGAGAAAAAAATAAACACGCACAACTTACAAAGTTATGTCGCTCATACGGGATGGTGACGCCATGCTTGGAAAACCCCTTTCATTTGTCGCATTTCATGAGGCTATCTATATATTTTTACAATCCTTGATCCTTTGGTGATTCGTATAAATAAAAACTGATGATGGAAACCGTTCTTGAACTTTTATGTTGGCTAGTCAGGAGTAAACAAAAACACAACCCCAACGACCGCAGCCGCCATTTTTTGGAGTTTCCCCTCTCAATTGTCACATGACATGAGGTCATTTGGAAATTCCCCGACGTCATAACATGCATAAAGTCGAAATCGAGGCTGGAATGTCTGCTATCAGTGATTCATGTGTCACGGAAGCCTTAATTGGTCAATTTTTCGGTCAAACAACCAATCACAGGTGTGTTTAGATAAGGCTATCAACAAGCCGCTGACAACGGCTTTCCGGCGCAAGTTAAAGAAACGTGAGCCGCTCACAACGGCTTGCCGTAGGCAATGACTTAAGGGATTTTATGTCAACCACAGCCAATGAATATACTACTGGACTGGAATACACTCACAGATATTAAAGCAAGATTTATCAGAGCAAATCAAGCATAGGCTGTTATATGGCATTAAGATGTACAGAATCCAATACCAGGAGAATGGTGAAAAGCTAACAATCTATTTATTTTTGTCAATCATATCAGATTTCAAAAAGACTTGATAAAAGTAAAGGAAGACTGATCCATGGAGATGCTGACCTTGCATTTCATTGATTTCAAAGGAATTCAATCACAGGATTTTTGTAACTCCACACGTACCACACAAATCCATAGCAATCTAAATTCATCGTACTTATTATACCAGTAGAGTTTTCTCAAACTTGGTGGGAAATCTGTTAGATTCTCACAAGCTCTTTTTTTTTTTTGAGAGTGCTTACAGGAAGCAGATTCTTGGATTCCCAAGAAGTAAGCCCGACCGAGATCGATATTTGTACATAAGAGTAGCGGTTTTACCTTTCATGTTACCCATAAATTATATAAAAACTGCATTGTTGATGCAGATGCTTTTAGAACTGCACTTTAATGCGAAGAAAACACAGACTTGCATAAAACGTCTTCATTTGGAGGCCAAGACAAAAATATTCCATACGCTGATTTTTGGAAATATGGGACAATTCTGTTGATACTTCGTGAATCTGAACTTAAATATCAGCTTAATTTTGGCATGGCCTACTGGGTAAATGGCATTGATAGGTGGTAAAAGCTTTCATATGTCAGCCCGGTAAGTGATGGCAGCAGGTGAGTGGCAAGACGTGTTGAACGGTTACCGCTAATGTTAAATAATGGATGAGATAGACACACTCATCAATAGGCCAGCCAGCTGCTCAAGATGTGTGCCATGAAATTCCCACATAATACACTATTTCATAATGACATGAATCAACTGCAGTTGCCTTGTTTTTTCATGTGTCGCGGTATTGAAGAGGGGATACAGTTTCTTTTCAAATCCGAGTCAAATCTGTATGCCTAGATACACTTGTGGCACAAAATTCCAGGGAAAGAGATTGTAACAGAATGGGACGATGCCCAAACGGTATTATCTTTTATCTATTCCCTTCATGATCAAAAGTGCATCAGACTGAGGGAAAAGCAGATACGGAGGTAAATGTATTTGACAAAGGGTAGATTTAGAGACAAGAAAGCTGTGTTCATGTACATGTAGGTATGTGTGTAGGACATATATGTCTTAGATTATGTCAGGATACCATCAGTTGTACAGCTACCTCTACCTGGTGATGGCATCGCACACTATGGTATAAGGATTTTGTACACGAAAGAACCAGTTGCACGCTCTGCGATTAGGTTGGACATTTTGGGAGAATATGTATTTCTTTTTGGCCAAGTGAATTGTGCAAGACTTCCACATCAGTTGGACACTAACATAAGCTAGGTTTCTGTACATGACCATATCAGTTGGACACTAATGTAAGCTAGGTTTCTGTACATGACCGTATCAGTTGGAAACTAACGTAAGATAGGTTTCTGTACATGACCACATCAGTTGGACACTAAACGTAAGCTAGGTTTCTGTACATGACCATATCAGTTGGACACTAGCGTAAGCTAGGTTTCTGTCCATGACCGTATCAGTTGGACACTAACGTAAGCTAGGTTTCTGTACATGACCATATCAGTTGGACACTAACGTAAGCTAGGTTTCTGTACATGACCGTATCAGTTGGAAACTAACGTAAGCTAGGTTTCTGTACATGACCATATCAGTTGGACACTAACGTAAGCTAGGTTTCTGTCCATGACCGTATCAGTTGGACACTAACGTAAGCTAGGTTTCTGTACATGACCATATCAGTTGGACACTAACGTAAGCTAGGTTTCTGTACATGACCGTATCAGTTGGAAACTAACGTAAGCTAGGTTTCTGTACATGACCATATCAGTTGGACACTAACGTAAGCTAGGTTTCTGTCCATGACCGTATCAGTTGGACACTAACGTAAGCTAGGTTTCTGTACATGACCATATCAGTTGGACACTAACGTAAGCTAGGTTTCTGTACATGACCGTATCAGTTGGAAACTAACGTAAGCTAGGTTTCTGTACATGACCATATCAGTTGGACACTAACGTAAGCTAGGTTTCTGTACATGCCCGTATCAGTTGGACACTAACGTAAGCTAGGTTTCTGTACATGACCGTATCAGTTGGACACTAATGTAGCTAGGTTTCTGTACATGACCGTATCAGTTGGACACTAACGTAATAATTAAGGATAGCTATCCTCTTAGAGGCTCAAAATTGGTCATTTTTGTTTTATTTTTTCATTCAAATAATCACTATTTTGTCTAACATTTGGTGAAAAAATGAAATCAAAATTCTAATTAGAAGTGCTTCAATATTAGGATAAAAAAAATAGTTTCTGAGGCACTGAAAAAATTAAATACATTACCTTTTAGGTGGTCCGGTATCCAGCTGGGAAGAGATTAACCTTTCACGCTACTGTCTATTGTAAGTCGTTTAAAGCTATCTGAGTGCCTATTGTATTGTTAATTGACACTCAGACACCCGCCATGAAGTAATTAGCAAAGGTGTTGACATTTCTCACCTGAACAAGTATTAGCAAGTTTTTAAAGTTTAAATTGGATTTTAAAGCACATTGATGAATAAACTTAGTGTAATAGTTATCAAAAATAAATAGGAATTCGAGTAGGTCCCATAAGACAGATAAAAAAATGTATTTGACAATATAATTCAAGCAAAAAATTAGGATTAATTCTTCAGATGTTTAGCTGGACACATTTTGCTCGATTTCTAGCCTTTCATTTTTTTACAAAATCCGAGATTTAAACGTTTATTTCTCGAAAAGTATCCATGCTATGCTTTTGAAATTTGGCATGCTTATTACTTATAAGGTGATCTAGTAAACTTTATCTCACTTTTTGTAAGTTTGGCTTTGTTTTTTAATTATTCAACTTTAAAGACAAATTATCGTAAAATAGTACATTTTTTTCAATTATTTTAGTAAAATTGCTGTAAAAACAAAACCAGGCAAAAATTTTAAAAAAATGAGATAAAGTTTACTAGTTCAAGTTGTCTCCTATCAGGGTATACCATCAAAGTTGAAACAAAATCAACAGTTTTCATGAAATTTAAATTGAAAAATGGACGCTATTGTTTTCGTTTGAATTAATTTAAATTGGAATAATTGCTACACAATAGCAGTGTCAGTTATACAAATCATATAGGTGGAATCCCTACGATATACGCTGTCATAAAATATATAGTTTATTATGGTTATCTTGTATATTTATTGGTACAGAAGACAAATTGTTACGGGGGTGCAAAAACTGCCTCTAAGGGGATAGCTATCCTTAAGCTAGGTTTCTGTACATGACCGTATCAGTTGCAAACTTTGGAATCAGATTTTTGCACATGGTGGCAATGTTTCATATCTGTCCATTGCAAGGTCAGTTACACACAATCGGACCAGGTTTTTGAACATGACAATGTCAGCTGCACACTTTGCAATTTGGCTTTTGTACCTGTCGTATGTCATTTCACACATCAGGTTGAACATTTTGGGAGAATATCTATTTTCATTCATGCAATTTGACAAGTTGAGCAGGGTGTCTATGTTGCACACTGGGGTAAGAGTTTTGCATATGACAATGTCAGTTGCACACAATGAGATCAGGTTTCTGTGCATGGCAATGTCAGTTGAACACATTGGGATCAAGTTTCTGTGCATGACACTGTCAGTTACACACATTGAGATTAGGTTTCTGTGCATGACAATGTCAGTTGCACACATTGAGATCAGGTTTCTGTGCAAGACACCGTCAGTTGCACACATTGAGATCAGGTTTCTGTGCATGACACTGTCAGTTACACACATTGAGATCAGGTTTCTGTGCATGACAATGTCAGTTGCACACATTGAGATCAGGTTTCTGTGCATGACAATGTCAGTTGCACACATTGAGATAGGTTTCTGTGCATGACAATGTCAGTTGCACACATTGCGATCAGGTTTCTGTGCATGACACTGTCAGTTACACACATTGAGATCAGGTTTCTGTGCATGACAATGTCAGTTGCACACATTGAGATCAGGTTTCTGTGCATGACACTGTCAGTTACACACATTGAGATCAGGTTTCTGTGCATGACAATGTCAGTTGCACACATTGAGACCAGGTTTCTGTGCATGACAATGTCAGTTGCACACATTGAGATTTGGTTTCTGTGCATGACAATGTCAGTTGCACACATTGAGATCAGGTTTCTGTGCATGACAATGTCAGTTGCACACATTGAGATCAGGTTTCTGTGCATGACAATGCCAGTTGCACACATTAAGATTTGATTTCTGTGCATGACAATGTCACTTGCATACAATGAGATCAGGTTTCTGTGCATGACAATGTCAGTTGCACACATTGAGATCAGGTTTCTGTGCATGACAATGTCAGTTGCACACATTGAGATCAGGTTTCTGTGCATGACACTGTCAGTTACACACATTGAGATCAGGTTTCTGTGCATGACAATGTCAGTTGCACACATTGAGATCAGGTTTCTGTGCATGACACTGTCAGTTACACACATTGAGATCAGGTTTCTGTGCATGACACTGTCAGTTACACACATTGAGATCAGGTTTCTGTGCATGACAATGTCAGTTGCACACATTGAGATCAGGTTTCTGTGCATGACACTGTCAGTTGCACACATTAAGATCAGGTTTCTGTGCAGGACACTGTCAGTTGCACACATTAAGATCAGGTTTCTCTGCATGACAATGTCAGTTGCACACATCGAGATTTGGTTTCTGTGCATGACAATGTCAGTTGTACATTGATTGACATCAGGTTAGGCCCTACTGTGCATGACAGTTGCACATATTAATTGGAATCAGGTAATTTTTTTACATGGAAGTATCAGCTGTGCACATTGGGTTCAGGGTTCACGTTTGGATCACAGCTCCCGAATGACAATCCCTGTTATGCACTTTAGAATAACAGTTTTTCTATAATGGCAATGTTTGTTTGCATGCATTGGGTTCAGAACTTTCTATCCCATAATGTCAGTTGCATACTTTGGGATCAGGATTTTGTCCCAATACTTTACGTTCAGGGTTTTCATGTCAGCTGCCCATCTTGGCCAGAGTTTTCCACATGGCAGTTCCATTGCGCATTTTGGAAATTGGGGTATTGTACATGCCAGTTGTGTAGGGTTTTTCTTCATATTACGATGACAGTTTTTGGAGTTGGATGTTCTTTCTGTAGGGTCATGTCAATCGCACACTTTGTTCAGGCTTGGTGGTGGCAGTTCATATATGAAAATGTCTATTTTACCATGGGCATTCTGCTATATGTATGAATGCGTCACGTTCTTCACAATAAGTGGATGGTCCCTTTGCGAGCTGTATTATACACCTCATTATATTGAGTTATTACAGACATGTAGACCAGCAAATATCTAACATGATCTTGGCTCCACACTACACAAATAACATACCACTGTTCCGTGCAGTCCCAGCCTTTGTCTAAGTGTATGTATGTATTGATTTTCACAAGCGGATACTCTGTGCAAATGTATACCGGGTATCAAGTCTTCCACACTCCACATCAAAGTAGCTTGACTATGGAGGAGACAGGAAATTGGGGTGCGCGTTATCAAGGCAGGTTGTCTCTACCTGTGGTTGATGTATGACACTGTTCATTAATATTGACTGTCTCATGGTGAGCATACAGAATTAGGAGCTTACAATAAAGGATACGGTCATATAAATCTCAATCTGGTAGTTCTATCTATTTATCTCGGCTTATGAATATCGCATGCTTCAGTCAGTACCAGTATTGATATGACAGTTATCATTGATATTTTCAATTGATATAGAACTTTCAATTTCAAAGAGCTTCTGGACTGACATGATATACTGATCTACTGTTTTCTAAGTAAACATCAGTATTGTAGACCCTTTTGTGGTCTAGGGAAGAATGGCTTCACCACCCAAGACTGAAACACTAAATAGTTCTGGGTAGAACGCTTGCCAAATTCCCAAAGTCAATGGCTTTCAACATCGAAGTTACATACAGCTTGATCAACCAAAATTTATGATTCCATGCAAGAAATAAGCACTGAAAATTCCAAAAGTATGGAAGGTCTTTCACAGTAATATTTGTGATTCTTGTTTTAATATGTATTCAACATTTAATATTAATGAATATTTATGCCTCTAATTCTGTGTATCCATCTTACCCTTTGTTTTCACTCTACAGTTCATTAAAAGAACTATTTTCTCCCAAATAAAAATTACTTCTTATTCAGTAGGTGCCCTGCATTTGTCGTATAATTCCATCTTGTTTACGTAACACCGACATGCACAGTTGTACCTCATTAAATGTATCTCTGATGCCTCTGTAAGAAGGGAACAGAACTGATCAAGTACAGAAAATGTCCACAGTCGAGCAAGGTCTTGATTACCTCCATGTAAAATACTAGATCATTCCTTCAGATTATCTTATCTTATAACTGCTGTTACACAGCTAAAGCTTGTTAATACGTAAGTCACCATAAAATTCATGGTTATTTTGTAATATGCCCATTGCAGATGTATGATCTCCTCTCCAAAGAGCAGATAATATACCCTTAACGAGCTCTTGGTCCTCCAGAAACCAGAGATTCATTGAAGACGGCCCTCGCCAGGTGCGCTCAACAATATGGCAAATCCAGGTCAATGAAAAGGCCCAGGATGAAATATTTCATACACAATGCTGACATCTGAGTCGTTGATGAGAACTTGGCAGGGAATTCCCCCATCAATCTTCATGATGGTACCAACCAGCTGTGGTCAACCACAGAGCTGACCTTTGACCACCAATGATGAATGGTGAATAAAGCGGATATGTGATTGCACCATATAAAATTAGCAGATAATTCTCCTGAATTATCTTAGAATAAATCACTCCCTTCTAGAATTGTCATTTCTAAAACTTTGATACAAAATGCGGAAGGTTTCAGTTTTTGGATTTGAACAAAAATACCTGAAATAAGATAATTATCCGAAAAAGCACATCCATGATATGGGGAGGGAATAAGTGAGTGAATTCATGATTTAACATCATTTTCAACACTACATGTATTTCTGTCATATCACGACATTGGTTCCTATTCCTTTTCACACTCGGAAACCACATGAGTACGGTATGTGCTATTCCTTTTCACACACAGGAACCCCACGGGTGTATAGTGAGGGAACTTGAAGCATGCTTTGCCTTGCATGAATATATATCAATGGAGTCAACAGTCTTTGGAGACTCATGGCATAATTCATCCAAGAGGAACTTGTCCTCAAAATCACCAGCACATAAAAGTATTGGGCCAATTCAATGAAGAACATATGGATAGGCATGTATTAGGATGGGAAATCTTGCCCCTCATATCCTTGTTAAACAATGCATACAAAATATCGTAGAGAATCATTACCTGACAACAAGAAATCAGAGCATCAATAACGGTTGAATTAGAGTGAAACCGGTGAATACAACACCTGGTTCAACCGACCAACTTCCAAATACTGGCATTACCCATAGTCCTACCACTATTGAAATTTTAAGTATTTTAAACTTTGACCTGGTCACAAGCATGGTAAGTTTACATAGGTTTCATTGTAGTTCCGAATTGTTCGGCCAAGAAATTTTACTGATGTCAGGGGAAGAAATGAACACCTGTCCAACTTTCTGCATGAGATAAAGCATGAAAAATAAGTTACCGGTTTCAAGTGGCCGATAGCCAAAATATACATATTTTTTTCACAGTTAATTCATTTTTGCTCAAAACCATTCAAACTGAATGCAGGAAACTGCCATCAGATTAATTAATGCATTATTTATTGGACAAAAATTAAACTAATCAGACCTCCATGTACTGAAAGATTTTTTTTTTTCATATTTAATGCAACATTACAACAAGAGTCTTATGGGCTTCAATACATGTATATATGCCTGTGTAACTATAACTCCAAAACATATTATACTATGACCTTGATGAAATAGGTCAAGGATGGTCAACTTGAATTAGCTCCTAATTTAACACCAGCTTCATCTGTAGTGTTGTGTAAATTTGAAGATCTGAAATTCCCTGGAGATACCGCAATAACTAAAACTTTACCTTGATAAAATAGGCCAAGATCAATCAAATTGGAAAGGCAACTAGTCAATCACCAATTGCATATGAAGTATGAATTTGGAGAACTTGAATGTAATCCTTCAAAAGTTATCACCAATACTTAAATTTGACCTAAATAAAATAGGTCAAGGTCAGTCATCTTAACAAGGCTTCTGACCCATCGTCAGTTACATACATGTATATGTTATATGAATTTAAAAAGCCTGACTATAACTATAAGCCTTCATGAGATATGTTAACAAGCAAGATGAACAGATGGACGGACCTAGCAACCAGCGACCACATTCGGCAAAGGGGTAAAATCAATAGGCTTCGACTTTGTTGCCATCACAATCAACATCAAGTCTGAACTGTACTTATAGCATAAACAATGATTTACTGTATTTTCAATCACAGTGACCTTGGCCATTGATTAATGACCTCAAAATGAACAAGGTTCTTCTCTGACCCATGGGTAATGTATACCCCAAGTTTGGTAGCAATCCATAGCATGAAACTGGAGATATTGCACACACAAGCAAAAGTTAACTGACAGACAGGTGGACAAACACACAGATGGAAATCATGATCACAATGTGACCGCATCTATCAATGGGCATATAAAACAACAAAAGCAGCATTATTACTTCATTTTGTTAGCGCACTCAGGCTGCTGTTGGGAGGAGACCGGTAGAAATCATTTTTACTGGCCACCTGAGACAGACAATGTTTTTTCCAACAGTTCAACCAATTATTATCAACAACTAGATAAGCCTGCAGACAAATTGAGAACACTCTTGAGAATACATGTACTTGTTACAACAACAATGACTGAGCCTACAAGTCCAATCAATCTCTGCATTTCTTCAGAGAATCTGTCCATCATTCAGAATCAATCAATCTGATCACCCCCATAATTCTCACCTACAAATTGCATGATTTTAAGAGAGAAAATATAATTTAGTTATCAACAGGAATAGAACCCACGACTCCTCTAATTCGTAAAATGCTCTTACCATCCGAGCTATGCTGCCCCATAGGTAATACACCAATGAATTGTCCCACCGAAGGTTAATCCATTCTCTCTGTGTTTCGCTTCTATTAGCACTGATGGCTAATTATTCTTTCTCTCAAAATGATTTTCGAAATATATATTTCCAGGTCTACAAGAAAAAAAACACAGGAAGGAAGCAATCAGAGATTGCTCAATTGTATGCCCCCCCTTCCACTTTAATCCGACACTGCCCCGCCATTGTTCTGTTCTTTATTGGTTGGTGGAGGCCTAATTTGGATAATTATAAAAATTCTGTTTCAGTCACTTTTTTGCCATGTCTCACATAATACATATTCCAAATATCAAGCAACAAGTGATAATACGATGCTTCGATGCAAGATGGTCGCCAGGGCTTTCGCCAAATCCGAAAATGTGACCTGGTTATGAGACCTACATTCCTTGGGAGTATATTGTGGTGAAATTATGAAGCGATCAGTGAATTTTGTACCCAATTCACTGTTTTTGGGGCAATTTCATACTTCAGGACCTATGTTGTCCGCTTTGGAATGTAGAATAACATATAATATAGCCATTTTCCTGGTTCAAATACGTTATGGACGGAGATCCAGCTTGGACAAATAAATATATCCCATTCACTTAGGTTTATACAAAGGGCCATAACTCTTGAAAATATAACCGAAAACAGAGAAACTTCACGCTACACACCTATGGGTCACTGACCACATCATGCGTATTTCATACTTGTTCATACAATATTAACCGAGATCCAGCCCTACAAATCCCAATTCACAAAGATTTGAAGAAAAAAGGGCCATAACTCTTGAAAATATAGGCGAAATGTGGAGAAACTTCACGCTGCACAACTACAGGGCACTGATCACATATCCTGCAAATTTCATAATTGTTCATACAATATTCACCGAGATCCAGCCCGGACAAGTTCCAATTCACAAAGATTTGAAGAAAAAAGGGCCATAACTCTTGAAAATATATGCGAAACGCGGAGAAACTTCACGCTGCACAACTACAGGGCACTGATCACATATCCTGCAAATTTCATAATTGTTCATACAATATTCACCGAGATCCAGCCCGGACAAGTTCCAATTCACAAAGATTTGAAGAAAAAAGGGCCATAACTCTTGAAAATATATGCGAAACGCGGAGACAATTCACGCTGCACAACTACAGGGCGCTGACCACACATCCTGCAAATTTCATAGTTGTCCATACAATAATAACCGAGATCCAGCCCGGACAAGTCCCAATTCACGGAGAATTCAGGAACAAAGGGCCATAACTCTTGAAAATATAAGCGAAACGTGGAGAAACTTTACGCTGCACAACTGTGGGTCATTGACCACATATCATGCAAATTTCATACTTGTCCATACAATATTAACCAAGATCCAGCCCGGACAAGTCCCATCCACAGAGATTTCAGAAAAAGGGCCATAACTCTTGAAAATTATACCGGAACTCGGAAAAAACTCCACGCTGCACAACTACGAGCCACTGGCCACATTCCATGCAAGTTTCGATCCTGTCCATCAAATATTAACCGAGATATTGCCGGACAAGAAATTCGGACGGACAGACGGATGGACGGACAGACGGACGGACAAAGCGATCGCTATATGCCCCCCCTCTAGTTAGAGGGGGGGGGGGCATAAATATATATATTGCCATCTGTGGCACAATTATTCCTGTGAAGAGAGAAAGGCCCATGCATTTGCAAAATGGCGGTATACTGTACCTTTGACTGATTTGAGTTGGTTACCAACCATCTGTTTAGCAATGAAGGCCATGTTGGATAGACTTGTCCGTGACCAACAACTGTGAAAAGCTTTTCCCTGTGATGGTTAGAGATTGCTACTCAGTCCACCAGCCAGCCAGCCAGCCAGACTGAAGAGAAGTTTCAGATCCGGTCCTGCACTGTTTGGTTAGTATAACAGCAGATCCACAGGATGGTGAGGCCACTAAGAAACCAACAATCTTCCTTGGGCACAGAAGACCACCATACAATAAAGTGGTTGAACCTTCAGATTTAATCCAGTATTGCTTCAATATTCACATCTGTGCCAATGTTGAGGGGACCTGTCAATGAGATAAAATGATGGAAATATAATTAACCAGTAATTGCATCCTCAGTAAAATTGTACTTACTTTTATTTACATACATGTATTGTCATAGTTTCTAAGGGCAACAGTGAAAGAACTATTTCTTGCTGCACAGTACAGTACATAAAACTTCAGGTAGACACTCAAAATTATGATATTCATGAAGCAGATGTGATATATTTTGAAGGTTCAAAATCCATTTATTAGTATTAGAGATGTTTTCATTTGTATGAGAATCTACAAGACGTGGGATCCTTCCTAGCCATACATGCCAGTCCTCAATAAAACATTCTGTTAAGACTTGCAACCATGATAGCGCAATGACCCAAATTCAAATTTCACAATGTTCATGTAACCACATTCCCAATAAATATGCACAAATAAATATGCAAATTTTACAGTTCAATGCACTAATATAAACATACATGTACACATGGATCACACCGATACACATCAGCACAGAATGTTACAAGTTGGATGACCTGCAGAATCTTCAGATCAGTCCATCTCCTAATATGCTGTAGAACTGTCTTGAGTAAAGCTGTTTGTGTTACAGACCTGAACAGTTTACGACCCTATTGCATGGGTTTTCAGGAATGAGGTAATTATAGCTTAGGCTCTTTCTTGTGTGTCAAACACTTGAAAAAGCTGCCAGGCGGGGGAATTTAGGGAGAGAACGACATCCTAAACGAGCCTGGAATGATTCTCAGGCAAACACAGTGAAATATTGATAGAGTGCTGGCCGAACCCTGCTCCCATACATACAGCTGTTATGAAGCATGTGGCGATTCAACACGCAATATTGCCATATAAGGCCCTGAGAGCTAGCATACTGTGCTGAGAGGATGGCGGTACATTTGTCCAAATTGTGATCTAAGTCTGCCACAGAGAACATGATATTGACAAACAGATAACAAATCTCAACTGATCAAAAGAATAATACCCACTGGATCACGAGGAAGCTGCACTACATCTTTACATGTTAACCGTTCTGTCTCCAGAATAACAGAAAAAAAACAAGAGCAAAAATTGGCTTCAATATATCCCTGCACAACACATCATCTTCCCCTAACGTATCCTTCAACACACAAAATTGCGATTTTCAGTGATTTCCTGATTTTGTTATCACAATGACCTTGATCTACATGTATGACCCTGACCTCAATTTGGTATGTGACACATCATCTCCCCCTAATGTATATTACTGACACAAACAATTTTCAATGATTTACTGATTTTGGGGTGCCATTAACAGTGACCTTAATCTTTGACCTCAATTTTGTTAAGTGTCTCCCTTTTAATAATGTGTACATGTACATCTAAGGACACAGAAAATTATATCTTTTCCCCACTAATGAATCCACTCACAATTTATTTTAGCAATTTTCAATGATTTCCTGATTGCATAGACATTTACATGTATACATGTACCGATATCATTCAAATATTTGAGAAATCATCTGGATGGTTTGTGAGGTGTCTGGTTGGTCAGACAATAAAGCATATCTCTGGCTTGTCATTGCTGAGGTATCATCAACAAATCTTTGATAGTGCCATACACGCACAATATTTTTTGATTGGCCGAATTTAACTTCGAAGCAAATAAATTATCAATAACAACATAAATTAAATGAGTTAGAAATGCCTATATCATCATGTACTGAAAGCATCAATACCCTGGAAATCTTTACACATACCTGTATAATAATAGTCTTACGAAATACATGCATTAAAAACACACAATCACATGAATGCTACCATTTTTTACCAGAATGTTCAACACGGAAGCAGGATAATGATGGTGTTTATACCAGGACTGCTGGCGAGGAATTCTTGATGCACAAAAAGTGGAATCGATACCAAAGTCAATTCTCCAGCCTTCTGTAGTTGAACACTCTGCCATTACCACGAGAAGCTTTTTCGTGACCTCGCCATTCTCCATACAAATCCAATTCTCTTGGAGAATGGCTATGTCATTTTGCAGAGAGCTCATTGTTGACACTGTAAAGCTATTAACAGCTCTCCAGTTGTATTCAAAGGGACCATCACACACATAGAGAAAGGGGCTCCTAGATCACCATAGTAATACCCCTACACAAAACTTGGAGCCAACATTGTATGCTATATAGCATTTAATCTATCTCTTACTTTAATTGTACTCCTACAACAATCCTATAAATACAATATAACAGTACAATACAATGACAGTTGGAATAGCTTTAAACTTATAATGTAGTTCCACTTTCTCTCAGACAATACATCCACTCCATTCTCTGGAAATAAACCCAATATGAATACTGTATCCCAGCATATACATGTATGTATATATAAGTTATAATTATGTAGTTGAACTGCTACATGTAGTTGATGCTTCAAAAAATTTCAAAATATCAGTTTGCAAAGAGAATAGATACATCACTTACTCTTCATGTTGTTCCTGTATTTCACACAGAATATAAACAATATAGGCCCTATATACATGTACCTATGATGCGGCAATGCACTGACTGACTGCAATTACGTACATATACATGTACATGGGTTATCTTAATATCTTATCCAATGGATCTATGTGCTAAGTATGACATAATTAGTGGTTAAAATAATGACTTACTGTATCCTATTGAGATAATCCAGTGTACATATGTATATATCACTGTGATGATAGGGTTTCTCTGGCTGTCAAATCTCTGTTTCCTAGTATAGACTACAATTCACTCTAGTTGAACCAATGGCAGTAGAATACTATATGCTGTAATTTGTAACCCACCTAGTTGTAAGTCTTTGCTTGATACATGCAATCAATCTGCTATATTTGTCACCCTATTAACACCGACTAATTAAGCTGATGATTCACATGCATCAGAACAGATGTCAATATCCACCTATACTTGACAATGAAAGAACTGTGATCGTCTAGGCATATACAGATTGGATATGTATACAATTCTAGCTAGACCATCTGACATTTACTAAGCTCTGACCATGCTGCATTGATGAGACTTTGTTGATGGAATCAATATAACAAGACTGATATGTACACACATGTCGAGTGAGCGCTATCTCCCCAGCTATTCAGGTTAGACCTCATGTACATGCACGTCGCACGATCAGCTGACGGACGAACAGACGCACATACACAATGGAGATCTGATGATCCCCAGTGGTCACGGTCTGGTGTGCCATCCACACGACCATCACCCCAGTCAGATTGTCAATTATTCCGTAGTCCCACTCTTATGCATGCACCGCCAACAAATCCTACAAATCTATTTTGGGATTCAATTATGGTACTGAGTATGGAGTACGGTACTACATGTACCAAATACATTGATGCTGACAGACGACAGACCCCAGGATTTCTGTATATATCCTGCCTTCACCTAACTGATTCCCATTGCATTCCCTGATATATCAATAATCCTATCAATACATTAATAAACAAACACCACTATACGCCAGGATGATACAAACATATAAGGTGTGAACTAGCACAGATGGAGCTAGGGCATAGACAAACAAACAAGGATACTATCCCATGATATCAGCTCTTAATTGATCCTATGAATACATACAGGGCATCTGATTTATAATCCATCTGTCAATACCTACTGTCACAGATGTAACCGACCTATAATTCACACATGTGGGTTATAACTAGCTATAGAACCTTTGCTGTGTAGGTGGGCGTGGCTGTTCTTCCCTACACAGCTGTAGTTCCTTCCAGTCACATTTCGTCCACGAAATTTTGGCCTCCGAAACGCCTGTGTTTCGGAAGATTTAACGGCTGCACATACAAGAACACAGTAGCTGGTGATAATAAAATGTACCTCGTTATTCTCCTTGTAGTCTTTTGTCACTTCCCTCCAAGTTAGAACTCTCGGTATTCCCTCATTCATAAGTTATCATCAATTGTTCAACATTCTCAGGGATTTGAATATTCAGCTGACTGCCATTCAACTGTCGGTGACGTAAATTTCCCTTGCACGGACTTTGCCGGAGATGGCGGTCTCTTTGAAAACAAGCCGTGGCGCATGCGTAATTATTCAGGTCAGGTCGATGACGGTCCAACGAATGCGCGTGTACGTGGGCGTGGCTAACGGAGACATTCAAAATACGAGACCAAAATATGTCAGAAAACTCCGTGAAGGCGTGATTAAAAGATAATATCTCAAGAACGAGGAATTATTAAGTGTTGAGAGTTGACAGGCGGCGAAAAGGACCAATGTAGAGGAAAATGAGGTATAGTTTATTACTATTCGCTGCCGTTTTATTTTGTGTGCAGTTAGGATATTGGACAACGTCATTCAAAGTTCAATGTGTGGGATGTATTGTCTATAGGAGGAACCTTGGCTGTGAGTCGATTACAGAGCCATTCGAGACTACAGCCATTCCTGGGCTAGGTTATAACCAACCCGGATGCATATAAACAAGTTATCCCCCTTCCCACTAATGGTAGCATACACCCACTGTATGTATATGTACATGTAGTATCAGGGTATAAGCAAATTCAAATTTATCAGTCATTTTTCAAACTTTGATCAGATATGTATGCTTTGCATGAACCAGACAGGATAACAAGTTTTGATATATGATGTCTGATCACTATAGTAGGCCTACTATGTTAAAGCCTGCAGGGGACTTCAGGTGTCATACATATTAATATCTTACTGTATGTAGATCATCATAGTCAGAGGGATCATATTATTCTCATACATGTACTCAGTGAACAAATGTCTCCAACATGTTCCAGCTCAAAACTAGCAGTTTCCCCAATCATGAGGTAATGTTATACTATGGATATACATCTTGCATTGTAAATTCCTGAAGATGGTCAGGATAAATCGATTGACTTACAACCCGAGTTACATGTACTTGTCTTTAATTAGAGTTACCTGCCTTTTATGTTCTATTCCATAATGACAGCCAGTTTAATATTCCATAATATTTAATGAACAGTTAGTTTACTATCACACTTGCACAAAATCCAAGTTAATCCTTTGAGAATAAAGCTGGACAAACAGCACAGGCAGGTGCATTGAGACAGCAATTCGAATCCAGGACATTTCCCCCAGCGGACATTTTCCCCAGTGGACATTTCCCCCACCCTATATTTTGGGGTTATTTTGAACATAGTTTTTAAATAATTTGGCAAAAAAATTTTTTTTTTATATCTTTTATAAAAGGGATACATGTATAAGGATTTCCACATGTTTTACGATAAATGAGTCAAATATAAGATACATATACATGTACACAGTATATAGCACATTTTAAAACAATATATAGCACATATTTTTACAATAGGTTTTACGAGAAAGCACATCATATATTATATAGCACATTTTTAAACAATATAATGGCTCAAATAGTGATAACATATAATATTCATATACATAGTATATATTTTAACATTTTAAGAACACATATCACATAGTGAAATTTTTTTTTTTTTTTTTTTTTAACAATATGATTTTGTTCTATTTTTTACCTCAGTTTTCACTTTAGTTCAGTTTTATTCTCATTAAAGCCCAACTCACACTACCAACATTTTGTTGTATTAGAACAAAAAAACTGTTCAGAACATGTTTTGTCTGCAGTGTGAGGTGCACAGAAACAGAAAACAACGGTTCGGAACAAATGTTCGTGAGATCAAACTTTTGCCCTGAAACAACTTTTTGTTTTCAGTGTGTGGTGATCGCGAACATTTTGCCGAACATTTACCAAAAGTTATCCAATCAACTGGCAGCTGTAGGTCATGTGACGAAGCCGCTCTCACATGACCCAACAAAATTGCCTCGCTGCTTGATTACGGTGACTGGCAGTCAAGAGAAAATGTTCGCAGTGTGAGGTTACCACGAACAAAAACACGAACAAATTAACTGTTCTGTTCTAATACAACAAAATGTTCGTAGTGTGAGTTGGGCTTAATCATGACACTGACCTTCGAACAATTAATGTTATGATACATACCATGAATACATCTTTTTTGTTTTAAATGTGCTGTACAAGACTGTATAATACTATATGTAAATATCTTATCACTATGTGACTCATTTATCGTAAAACATATGTGCAAATTCTTATATCCTTATATATAGAAAAAAAATATATATAAAAAAATTTGTGTTATTGCCAGATTATTAACATGAAGCTGCGCTATCGAAACCCCTCGGCTCTGAACCCCAGCTATTATAATGTAAGGGTGTCTCTACCAATTGACTGGCTTGTGGGAAGAAATATTTACCCCTGGTACTTTCTTTGAAAAAAAAAAAAAGTTTTCCTCCCCTTAAATTAATTTGTTTCTGGAATAAATACATACACTATAGATATACGTTTGTCATATCTTGGTAAACACAACTAAAATTGCTGAAATGGAAATTATGAGAAGAGAGCCAAATTTGGGGAAACATTTAAGCGGTGGGAATATAAAATGACGTGTGGCAACTAAAAAGTGTTGTTAGGTTAGGTTGTTAGCAAAACAAAAAAGTAAAACTACAAATCATGTTGTGAATAAATTTTGTTTATTATAATTACTGATAAAACAGATTTGCAAGCATTCTTCGCATTGTCTAAGAGAATAAATCAGTCATCCAATCAATAAATAAATGTGATAGTGTACTAACATGATACAGAAATAATATGCAAACTTAACATAGGAATTAGTGGATTTTGTTAGACAAGGGGCATAATTCTGCAAAATACTTTCTGACACGACTCATTTTCGATAGGCATCTAGTGTCATTTTCAAAACAGATTTGCAGGCATTCTTCGCATTGTGTAAGAGAATAAATCAATAAATCAGTCATCCAATCAATAAATAAATGTGATAGTATACAAACATGATATAGAAATTATATGCAAACTTAACATAGGAATTAGTGGATTTTATTAGACAAGGGGCATAACTCTGCAAAATACTTTCTGACACGACTCATTTTCGATAGGCATCTAGTTCAGGTCAAGAGAAACAACTGTATCACGTTAGGATGTTGTATATGGAACGGTTCTGAAATTATCACAATAACAAATCATAAATGGATATAAGGGGCATAACTCTGCAAAATATTGTCCGAGATGACTCATTTTCGATAGGCTTCTGATTTACGTGAAGATAAATAGATGTAACAAGTTTGGTTGCCATGCATGAAACGGTTCTGTAGATATCACGGTAACGGACGGATGGACGGACGGACGGACAGCCGTACATGATGACGACAATACCCCTAGGCCAAAGTTGGCCGAGGGATAAAAAACTATGTTCAAAATAACCTAAAAATATTGGGTGGGGGAAATGTCCACTCGGGGAAATGTCCGCTGGGGGAAATGTCCGCTGGGGGAAATGCCCATTGGGGGAAATGTCCATTGGGGGAAATGCCCATTGGGGGAAATGTCCGTACACCCAGCAATTCACAGCAGTCTATCCATCCACTCTCTTTCCTATCTCTTTAACACAGGGTAGGTTTTTTAATTATTGGTGAGGCTCATTAAATGCAATATTTTATTTATCATCTGCTCATCAGAAAAAAAGGGAGAGTGGGCAGATTTTATATTTATTCAGGCTCGCCATGGCCCAATTCAATGGACTTCATCAGACTGGAGAGAATTTGGAATTTCCCTTCAATGCGAAAAGTCGCAAGTCAATGTGAGAACTAAAGAGTAAAATGATTTACATGTAATAACTGTATAGTCAGAGATAAACCAGGATAGACTATCCATGAACAAACAACTGTACAGGTGTTTGAGGTGATAATTACTTACAACACTTATCACCTGATAGACAGGTACAAGCAATTCTAGGATCATTCCAGCACTAATTAGACTGTAACACCTGTTCATATTACACCTGACAACAGTATTGTTATGACCATAAACATTAAACATTTCAACATGTATCTCATATCATGACCATAGCTCAAATCCTCCTGTTCTGATTGGTTGGAAGCCTAGAGGGCCATTAGTCTAGTACCTTGGCCCAAGGACCGGCTTTATGTACTGCATTGAGTGGGGGGTGGGGACCCCCTTCAAAATTACCTCAGAGTTTGCAACTCATTTGTTTCACAAAAACTAGTCTTTCTTTCTTCAACAAGGCCAGAAATATAATGTATTCTCACCACCAGACAAAGCAGACTAGGTGCTCAAACCAATGGGAATTCCTCCCGTGATAAGCGAAAATGAGGTAAATATTTTCCTCGAAGCAGTAGTTTACGAGGAACAGGTTTGAATGGAGATTCACAGAACCAGTCAGATTTAAACATGATAGAAAACACCCCTAGACTACTAGAAGGGTAGTAAGTATGACTATGTACAAGACAAACATGCCATATGTCTGAGGCCATCTTAACATTGGTGAAACGTCCATTATGGGCACTCAAATCTCCCAAGCTCAAAGAATGTCGTGTCAGTCCCTATCTCCTCAATCACTGCACTGCATGAAATAAAAATTTATAATCCAAAATCCACATGTAACTGCTAAAGAGCTGCTAAAGACGAATGACAGAAATTAACCCAGTCTGGTGTTAGGGCATTTGTGATGCTACATTGTGAGCTCACTGTAGAACACTCTTTTGGATTTTGTATTGCAAGTGTTCACACTTGGAACCGTATTGCGAGACTGATTACACAGGGGGACAGTTCTAGATCCTGGGTTATCTCCAATGAGATCCACATTTTTACGATGGTATTTCAGAGGGCAATATTTAGGCCAGTGTTATTTCAGCCCATGACATTTTGGTACTCAAATTTTATTCATCATATCTCAAGAATGGGCAAGCCTAGGCACACCCAACTTACAATTCACATATATGCATGTGGTCATGATACAGAAGTCTATCGATAATCAGTGAGATTGCCCAATACTTTTATCGGATCATCAGGTCAAAATAATTCTGCCTTATATTTGATTTTAATAAGATAATAAATTAGCTGGAACTAAGAACATTTTGATGTTCACAAGTGGGTAATTTATTATTGACAAATGTATATTTGTGAATACATATACATGTACATATAGAGCAAAGCTTGCATGTATGCAGATGAAATATTTAACAGTGTCAAAAACAGTACCAGTACTAAATTAAATTTCACCACCGGTATGTCATGGGCCAAAATATCGTACCCCCAAGTAACTGGAAAAATGTTGCGGGCCATAATATCCTGACACCCTCCATTGGTCTCGGGACAATACAGATTGCATCGGACTTTGTACTGGTCTGATATCAAAAAACCTTGAATTTATAACAACATTATAGTATGCAGCCTTGGCATATTCTGCCATTGCAAGTGATAGTCCTGCACCGAGTACCTGGCAGGAGAGGTAAGTTATTGTGAAGCATGAGAAAGGATGCTCTTGCACAATGTACGCTGAGAATACTGTATACATATACATTAAGAGATAGAAGGGCTGTCATTGGAAAGCCTGCCTTTCAAACGAGACAGAAGCGTTATACAGCTTGGGATAACCTACTGTCTGTCTCACATTATGATGGGATGGGATTTTCGGCAAAATATAGATATAGATTTTCTTGAAATTTCAGAATCAAAATGCACAAATTACATATAGATGCTGTGAAGAATTTCAATGCTTTGAGATAAACTGGCTCCGATATTTTGTCGAAAATCCCATCCCATTGTAATGGAGACAGACAGCAGGGTTATTTCTCTGTCTTACGAGATGCTATCCATAATTGACCAAGCTCCCGTCTGACAAGCTGACCATGGTACACATGTATAATGATGCACTCAGTGTTTACCTTACCTGGACCTCACCTCAATCCAGACCAGAGAATCTACCTGAACACTTGTCACATTGATTAGACCCAGAGCTAGCGGCGATTCTAATTAACAACAGGTACAAACATCAATCCTACCAGGCTACCTGCGAGGATTGCTCGTCCCTGATCATATGCCTATATTTACTTGATGGTCAACCAGCCAGCTGACCACTGTATATATGTACCTGAACTAGCCTATTGATAAGTGTGAGAAATGACTGAAGCCAGGCCACAATCTGCAGTCACCTCTGATACAGACTCGCTGTCCAGTATTGATTTCTGATTATACATAGATCTACCAGTGAAAGTGGTACAGCTGATTACAGCCAAGACATTCATTAGCATGCACAGCATGAAGATAACATGTATAAAAGCACCTGGATGAAGCTAGGCATGTGTATGTAAAATGTATTCAAATATTTTTACTTAACTACTACTTGTAACGTATTTCTTGATTCAAGCTAATCAATATTCAAAATGGATCAGAATGATTGTGATTGGCTGAAGGAATGTTCCATTTGCCTCCAACAGCCAATTATATTTTAAGAATAACTTTTAATTTCAAAATTCAAATTATTCAAGCAGTAGTAGTCTATTCTTAGCTGTAAAATTTCCTATGATACAACCTGGAAAAAAGAAAATGAATATGGCTCACACACAGGCATATTAATTACATGTAATTATTAAATTATTCTAATTTTATAATGAAAAGAGGAGAGAGAGAAGTAAGGTTTAACGTAGCGCTTAATGTATACATAGAGGAGCTATCAGTTCTGTTCATACATACTAGAGGATCTCCAAGTTGTGTCTCATCATATCCAATTTATTTAAAAAAAACTAATAATTTTAACCTTGAGCGGGTTAATCAACTTAGAAGTGGAAACCACAGTCAGTCAGTGATACAATGTATATCCAAAGAAACATTCCTTCACAGCCTAAGGCACATCCATCAGCTGTTATGATTAAAATGTAAATGGCATTGAATTTATAATGCAGAATAAATATAATTTTGATTACGGATTTCAACGGTTGTATATTCTTAAAGTTTGGGATGCTGCTGCTCGACACATGTAATCCAAATCATTCAACTGTGCAACACTGAAGCGACATGTAACACCTCTTACTCGAACGTGGGTGTAACTCGGAAGAAAAAGTCAAGCATGCTGTTTGTAAAAGAAATAGTCTGGTCAGTGGTACAGATTCACTGGTTGAGACTTATGAATGAAACTGTATTGACCAATAATATTGTTGAGAATGATATCTAACATGATTCACATCAAATAATTAATGCAAGGACTAATAATTTGGGAATTTTACATAGGAGACAAAACAGATTTTCTCCTCAGTAAAACAATATTTCAAACAAATTTTCTGGTATAATTGTGGGGATCGAGCTTTGATAAAAGTGGAACTGGGGTGATTACTACTGCAAGTAGACTTTCATACCTCTAAGTCTAACCTTTAGGAGTGGCACTGATTCAGGGGGACAACATACCCTTGCCAGAAAGGGCTATAGATGAATTTCTTTCTGATGTCAGGCACAGAAAAAGAATAACATCCTCGGGCAAGGCCAGCATAGACAAGCATTGACCAACATAGTAAGTCATCATCCCATTGAATGGTCCATGTAAAGTTCATGACTATCACCTTGTCTTTGTCATAAAAAAAGAATTCACAGAAAAACATAGAAAACATAAATGAAGAGATCTATCTATATATGACTGTGGTATCTACAAACTCATCATACCGGAGGAGACAGACCTGTGACAACATCAATGCTCGGTGTAGGATACAAACATTACACACAGGATGATGCCAGGATAATATCAACAGTCCACCTTCTGCTGTATTACATGTACATACAGCCTCCAATTCTGTAGGGCCTCAGCGTTAGTGATGAATTTGTTGAAACTGTCCTTGATATTTATCTATGTGTGGTTACCATAGCAACTGCTAACCATTTAATTAACATCCTGTCCAGATCAATGCAAATCATATTCCATCATTTCTTGCCTGGAATCCCAACCTAAATGTGCCAAATTTGCCCATCTGGGAATTCCATGAGAAATAAACTATTTACAATTAGTATAGCTCATACTTGTAGGCAATGTGTACTGGTTAGTTAAAAACAATTATGTAATACCGGTACAGAAATTTTTCTAATTGGGTGTTCTTCTCCCGGAAAAA